>JAFIDM010035703.1:4316-22088 GCA_023159025.1 Thereuonema tuberculata | reverse complement strand
CCTGAATATACATTATAATCTTGAAGAAGGAAGATAGAAAATTATTCCGAAAATTTGATAATAAAATGAAGTGTAGATGAAGTTTTTTCAATATGTTACGAAGTGATTTAAAGAGCAAGTATGGATTTAGTACTTAATTCTAAATTAGTATGGGAATGTAAACAAACCCTTAACAGTCTTGCTGAACATAATTGGGTAAACCTAATATCGGTGCCAGGACACAAAGGGATTGAAGGCAATGAGCTAGCAGACAAGCTAGCAAAAGAAAGGAGCTGAAACCTCGTTCATTGGACGTGAACCAATTTGTGGGATCTCCATTGAAACCACTAAAACTGCAATTCGGGACTGGGCAAGGAGACAGCAAAAGACCTATTGGAATAATCTTCCAGGGCAGAAACACTCAAAGCTCTTTATTAAAGAGCCTTTAAGAAAAAGAGCCAGGGAACTTATTAGCTTAAATAAGAACCAGACTAGAATCCTGACAGGACTCTTTACAGGTCACTGTCACTTAATGAAACACCTTTTTAATATAAAAATAGTTTCAAATCCTACTTGCAGAAGATGTGGAAAAGCTGATGAAACACCAGCACACATACTATGTGAGTGTGAAGCGCTTGCGAGCACTAGACACAAGTGATAGGTATGGGCTTTCCCAATCCCTCAAACTATGTGACTATACCCCTGCATAAAATACTACAGATTGGTAAAATCCTAGGACTTATGCAGAATTAAAGACATTGGGATACACAATAGGCCTTTTGAGGCCGCAGTGTTAGGGACTTTATAGTACCTCCCATTTTATGTTATGTTATGTTATGTCTATATTTAATTTGGTAATTTCAATCATTTTAAGTCTTCGTACGATTCGTCCACGAAATTGTTTAGCCTATAACAAGAGAAATTTTAAAAACCCATTCAAAATTGCCTATATTGATTTAGAGAAATATCAATTTTTATTAATTCACTTTACCTCACCTACTACTATGAGTGCAAACCCTTGTCTGTTACACGAGGACCTATGCTGTGGTGGTCAACTGTCATAGGCCTCCTGATAAGTGTTTCTCTCTTGCATAGATTCACCGCAAGTGTCCAGTGGCATGGTTCTCCCTTCAAAGGTGCCAGGAGGCAAGGCTCCTTTGTCAAAACTGTTATCTGACAATACTTTCTTCTAAGGTTGCCTAGTGGCACCGTTCCTCCTTCAAAGTGACTGGTGTCACAGTTCCTTAGTTGAAACTGTCTCATGGCACTGCTCTCCTTATAAGCTGCCCAGTGGTACTGTTCCTCCTCCTTAAGGCCCCTGGTGGCATGGTTGCTTTGTAAAAATTGCTACTTGATAGTTCTCTTCCATCAAAGTTGCCTGATAGTATTATTCCTTTCTCAAATGTTCTCGATATCCCTGTTTCTCTTCCAAAGGCATCCAGTGGCAGTACTCCTCCATCAAACATTCCCAATGACAGAGTTCCTCATCAGAAGGCTTTGTTGTCTCATATAAGGAGTGATTCTGTCATTTCCAGTGCTTGATAACATGGTTGTATCTTTGTCTGCTGTACATAATAGTGATAGTGGTATTGATAACATCAATGAAGAAGCTCAGTTTGATTCATTTTCAAGTTTTAAGAAGGTTTTTGATGATTGCTTGCTAAGAAGAGTCATTCTGTTCTCATTAGGTAGAGGTGAAAAAATTATTCTCCTAATCCTGATCTTTTGTATTTCGAAATGGAATATAAGTGGGCTTATGCAGGGAAATTCTACAGTATAGGCTTATCAGCCAAGGAATTCTATCGTTAAGTGAAGCAAAAGACTGCAAAATGACAGTTTGTGTTAATCTTTAGAAAGTTTGAAATATATAGAAACTTTGATTTTCTTCAATCACAATAGTAACATCTTTAAAGAAATGTATTAATGGTATTCAGAAAACTTGATCTTACAAGGAGTTGACACACCCTGTACCTTTAGAATTCAAGTGCCCTTTTGTGAGATGAAAGTACACATGAAAAAAAAGTACTTCAAAAATATATGTACATGTTGGGGCCAATGCTCTTTAGATTTTGAGATATTTGGCGTTATTTTTGTCGATTTTCAAGTTGTGCCTTATTAACTCACTGATGCCAATAGGAAGCAAGTGCGAGCCTGGAGTAATGGTTAAAGCATTGGATTTTAAATCGTAGTGTCCGGAATTCGATTCCCATCAAGTTTCAAGTAATTTTTTTTTTTTTCATTTTTTTTTTACTTTCTTTTTGGTTCTTTCTCTTTTTATTTATTTATTTTTTTTTTTATAATAGCTTAATGTAAGTTTTTTTCCATTTATTTTCTGAATATTAAACATAAACCCAATTTAAGATTAAAAGTAAATAAATAATCTTCTCGTTAACTTTGGTTTTTTAATTAATTAGCTAACTTAATTAAAAAAACTTTTTTTTTTTCTTATCATGTGGTGATGATACTCATTTACTGTTTGTATTTAAAATTATTTCAGTTGTGCTTTTATTTAAGTTTTTATGTGAGAGTTTTAAATGTAATACTTCACTAACTGAATTTTTGTTTTTCTTTATTATAAAAAAAAGCAAAGTTAGTATTCTCGTTAATTTTGGTTTTTAATTAGAAGTACTTTAATTCAGAAAAATAAAGTAAACATATACTGTATACAGGGTGATTCAGAAAGTACTGGTAGCTTTCACCGTCCCATATCTTTTAAACTACTGCTTATAAAAATCTGAAACTTTTTATATAAAATCATTAAACATATAAGAGTTATATTTTCATGTTATTATTTATTCATAATTATTGAAATTCATTTTATTTGCATTCAAACGTCACTGATATATTGAAATTATTATCCAAAAAAATTATTCGACTGTCTCCCAAAAACGCGTCATTTATCAGAACGCATTTTGAAAAAATAGTTTTTTTTTTGTTTTTTGTTTAATTAAACAAAGGAATTAATGACAAAAGTATTTAGATTAAATTTTCCGAATTAGGTTTGTGTATCATTTGAATATTGGATCCAGAGTTTTAGAGTTTAAACAACATCACTACAGTTATTTAAATATACGATATATTGGGGGTATTTGTATTTATATAAAAAGTTTCAGATTTTTATGAGCAGTAGTTTATAAGATATGGGGCGGTGAAAACCACCAGTACTTTCTGAATCACCCGGTATATGGTATATGCTTTACTTTATTTTTCTGAATTAAAGTACTTCTAATTAAAAACCAAAATTAACGAGAATACGAACTTTGTTTTTTTAATAATAAAGAAAAACTAAAATTCAGTTACTGAAGTATTTCACTTAAAACTCTTACATAAAAACTTAAAATAAAAGCACAACTGAAATAATTTTAAATACAAACAGTAAATGAGTATCATCACCACATGATAAGAAATTTTTTTTTAGCTAATTAAGTTAACTAATTAATTAAAAAACCAAAGTTAACGAAAAGATTATTTATTTACTTCTAATCTTAAATTGGTTTTCTGTTTAATATTCATAACATAAACGGAAAAAACTTACATTAGGCTATTATAAAAAAAGAAGGTATAAAGAAAAATAAAATAAAAAGAGAAAAAACAAAAAAGAAAGTAAAAAAATAAATTGGAAAAAAAAAAATTACTTGATATTTGATGGGAATCGAACTCTGGACCCTACGATTCAAAATCGAATGCCTTAACCATTACTCCAGGCTCCCATTTGCTTCCTATTGGCATTAGTGAATTAATAAGGCAGTATTTGAAAATCGATGAAAACAACGCCGAATATCTTGAAATCTAAAGAGCGTTGGCCCCAACATGTATCTATATATTTGAAGTATTTCATGTGTACTTTCATCTCACAAAAGGGCACTTGAATTCTAAAGGCACAGGGTGTGTCGACTCCTTGTTAGTTACAAAAGAAGGTGAAGGAATATATGAAGTTTGCAGTGAAACCCAAGTGTCTGCAGAACATATGTAGCAACTTTCTGGTGTAAAGATTCTTGATAAGGCAATGCAGAACTTAGAAATGAGGTTAAAGAAATTAGAATCTTTTGGTAAGGAATGTTGTGAGCTGTTAGTAGAATACACATTATGGAATTTATTAAATGTGATCCCCACTTTTTGAAGAGTAGCTCTAAAAGCTAAAAACATTCACCATCCCTGATATAGCAGGAATTTTCCACAATTTAGTGTCACTTTCGTTCCTCGAACTTATTGCTTGAATGCATTACAGTTATTCCTTACTGAAGATAATCTAGACATCAGTCTGCCCTGAGACAGATGTGTCGGAACCTGAGTTGGAATCCTGGCATCAGAATGGACGTTTGAAACATTTCGTTTCCTGAGGTTGTCTGCTTCTTCATCTTTCTCTTCCAGTCTGAACTCATCTGTTAATGATTTCCTGAGGAAGGCCATGGTAAACCACCTCAGTATCTTTTCCTAGACATTCTATGTATTCTTCTAGGGGTTTGTCATGATACCAACGCTACAACGCCATAGAACATGGACCTGCAAAGTTCCACAGATGCTACAACTGAAGATAATAATCGTAAAAGGGTGCCTGCAGCTTGATGTAATTTGCTTTCTATAGTATTTTCATTTTTCAATATTTTCTAATTTTCAATCTAGAAATACAAGGGGAGTTACATCGAAAACAGTGGTCTGCCCATTCAGATATTTTCTCATGTTTATTACGGAAAGGTCGCACAGTTAAAGAACGGGTGGAGGAACATGTATGGGCTTTCCCGATATGGTCACAACCCAGATCCTATAGTGAATATCATTTACAAAATTCAAGATGAGTATAAAAGATATGCATTAGAATATTGTCTAATAAATTGCTGCATATGTTTTAACAGGGATAAATCACAGAAAGTAAATAACATGTCTTTGAGCATTTTCAGAGAATCTTTGATAAAAAACAAAAGATTAAGTAAAATTTTAAAATTTAATTAGTATTGTTATTAATAACAGTAAGTTAGTAGCATTTAATGTAATAATAAGTTTCAAATCTTTTGATTGTTTTCAAAATATTTTGAATGTTTTATTGTTATATGACAATAGTATCATTTGATGTACTTATTACCATAGAATTTATTTATTGATTTGTAAGGTTTGAGAAGGTTATTTCTCTTTCCATTTTCATCTTTATTTTTTATTTTATTTATTTGTTTATTATGTTTACCAAAAAACCTTGAGGAAGTCTTTGAAAAATAAGACGAAATATTGGTCTGTGGTGCAGTATTGTTGAGTTTAATAAAGATTTGTGATATAATAATACAAACCGTCTACACAGCCATAATCAAAAGCTTAAAATTGAAATTACTAAAACATGCATCAAAGTGAGGCATTACAGAAATTATTGCTGTTTGTAGAAACTATGAAATAAGAAACTCTCTTAAGCAATAATTATCTACAAAGCTAGCAGTGCATTTTCATTATAATGAGACTGTTCATAATAAGTTTGCTTCCATTGCTTCTCAGGAAGCATTTAAATAAATGCCTACTTTAAAAAAAGAAAAAGAAAACTTTATTAACATTTTAGAATATGGTTTGAAGTTTCTTATGGTAATGGTAAAATATATTTAGATGATTTTGATAATTCAAATGTAATATTATTCCTATTTAGCTAAATGTGGTCTTCCATGTTGGGACATTTGCTTGCAAGGTACTTCCATAAAGTAGATATCTTTGAAGATCTATTTCACCAATTAAAATTGAATTGGCTGTATTATTAATACAAGTGTATATAATAAATTTGCAAATAAAGATATATTTTTGTAATTTATAATGTTGTGTAGTGAATCTTGTAACTTCATTATTCTTGACAGTGGTATTATAATCTCATAATGTTTGACAGAATTATTCTGAAAATTCACAAAATTGAAATAAAAAAGGCTGTATTTATCAAATACATTAATAATGAAGGAATCTGATAAAAGTGACCCATGATAATTTAATTTGCTAGATTTTGTGATTGTAATATTTCTGTTTCACTAAATATTAACCAAATAAAGGAAACAAATCCTTACGAATTTAAATCTACAGTAATAACACGCAAACCAGAAATAGTTTGTATTTTTACCTTATCAAAATCTTGCTGTATGGCTTCGTAATGTTCAGATGTTTAGCAACAAAAGTGCACAGTAATTTGAACTATGTCATCTTTTTTCATTACACTATTGGCGATATTCATTGCAAAGATCTAGTGTTTTCCGTAATTCTCATGCAAACGAGATCGTCAACATCCATCTGTTAGATTTATATATATATATTTGTCTAAAAGTATATTTTATGTGTATACATGTTATGTTGTATATATATTAATATTATTTCCTAATTATTATTATGATAATACAATATTATTATTACAATACAATATTAAGTATATTAATATTAATTATCTGTACAAACTAAAAAATATGTTCTACAGAACCTACATACAGATCCACCATTACTGGTATCTCGTAGGACTGAATGTATAAATTTATTATTATTAAATAAATAAATAAATAAATAAATAAATAAAAAAAAATTAACAGAAAAAGAAAAAGGTATAACTCCTTAGCAGTTTATGAGCTATTGAACTTATTCAGAATTTAAATATCTTACAACAGTTGCAGCAAATTGGCAGTTTAAAGATGGACAGAATGGGATCTGCTTTGTCTATCAGATGTACTGAAATCTGATATTGGTATGAATACATTATTAGCTTTATTAGAGACTGTTCTCAATATTCATAGATCAGAGCTTTAATTCTGAAAATAATGTAAATCCTTTCATGTCTCCAAAAAATATAATCTGGCAGTGGCAGACTATGATTATACACCCTGCCAAGTATTAGAATGAAAGTTTCCAAGCTCTTGAGTCCAACCTTGACTGTTTCTGTGATGAAAGCAAGAAGTGGGAGAACAAAAGGAAAGAGTAATCCAGTAGATTCCTTCAAATAAGTTATGATCTGGAAAAATTGTTAAGAAACGAAAGAAAGACAAACCACTTTGTAGGAAATTAGCTTTGTATCCTTATTTCTTGCAACAATATTAAATGGATTTTGAGGTTTCTAAATTCCAAAATAAGCTTATTCTCCAGATAG
This sequence comes from Thereuonema tuberculata, assembly GCA_023159025.1. Lineage (NCBI taxonomy): Eukaryota > Metazoa > Arthropoda > Chilopoda > Scutigeromorpha > Scutigeridae > Thereuonema > Thereuonema tuberculata. The sequence goes on along the minus strand of JAFIDM010035703.1, from coordinate 15,022 downwards.
ATTAAGAAGGAAATAGTTTACGGCTAGACTGAAGAATATGGTACTAACCAATAGGAAGGCTCCTAAGGACTCATTGCTGATGGGGCGTTTTAACTCTTCCGCTTAACTGTTAATTCCGATTAATTAGCCTAAGAAACAAATTTCATCCGAATGAGGTCCGAAGGACTGAAGAGTTTATTCTGAATAGCTGTTGGTTAGGTTAAGTGAGGTCTGCTGAGCTCCAGGATGTATGTATTGCTAACTTTTGAAACAATTTTTGTCCTTCCAAATACACTGAAGCTCGGTTATAATGCGATCATTCTGATCCAAGATTTCGAAGATCGCGATGTGAAATGTCGTATATCGCACCCTTTTAGCGCCCACACGATTCCAAATCAATTTAAAATGGCCATTTCGCGATTATCTACATCATTCAGAGCTATGTGAGAGAATTTTATATTTATAAATACATAAATCTATACCTTTTCAACACTTTGATGGGTTACATTAGCCAAAATCGATTTGGCGCCGCCATCTTAGCATCTTGTACAAACAACGAGTCACATGGATCGAAACTAGGTATTTATACGCCTATTAGATTATCTGGGTCTCTTTACTGGTTGTCCTTTGCAAAAAAATAGATCTCGATATTCATTTTGGTTAAACGAAAAAGTTCGCGATTCTGGTATTTTTTTACAAATATTGTATTTGATGCATTTTCGTAACATTAGGGTGGGTATAGAGTCTCAATTACTGTAAATAATAAGGAAACAAGCATATTAATTTACACCTTTGATTTTATTTTATTCGAAAAAACGATAAATTTTGCAATTTTACAATCATACACCTTTTTCAAAATAGAAGGGGTCCAATACCAAATTGCGTTATATCCGAATTCGCAATATAAATGACCACGTTATAACTGAGAGTCAGTGTAGTTCCAAAACGGCCATGTTTGACGATGTGAAACAAAACAACCAAACTCCCGTTACCGTAAAGTGCAGTCTTACCTAATTTGCCTATACGGTACTAGCCAATAGGAAGGCTCCTAAGGATTCAGCTCCGACTGAGTGTTTTAACACTTCTGCTTAACTGTTTATCCCCATTAATTAGCCTAAGAAACAAATTTCATCCGAATGAGGTCAGAAGGACTGAAGAGTTTATTCCAATTAGCTGTAGGTTAGGTTAAGCAAAGTCTTCTGAGCTACAGGATGTAAGTATTGGTATCTTTTGAAACAATTTTTTTCCCTTCCAAATAGTTCCAAAACGGCCATGTTTGACGACACGAAACAAAACATCCAACTGCCAGTACTGTAAAGTGTAGTCTGACCTAATTTACATATAGATCATGTAGAATTTGCTTCAAAACAGTTCTCTGAAAAAGGGTGGATTTTGTATCTTTAATAGTAGATGTGCTAGATGCTTGTTATCCTTCATCTGATGATGTTCCACAAATCCTTCGTATAACTTTAGGTTTATCATCAGATCAATGGTTGAAAGTTTCTGAAATTAGCCGTCTTCCAAATGAGGGTGAAAGTTTATGATTCATTGTTTATACTGTAAGTCAATCTGCTTTCACATTTTATATTATGTAGAAACATTTTGGCAATAATCTTTGATCAGACTAAGATGAGTCCTTTAATTTCATGTTTTGAATCCAGCACTTTAAAATGTTTCCGTAATCTTCATTTCATAATGAATCCAATTTCAGTGTGCTGTTGTGGAACTCGTTAAATATATTTATCTAATTATCTATCTCCTTATTTAAATTTTGTTAGTTTTATTTATCTATAAATATTTTAGTTATTATATTCGTAGGGATTTACAGAGTTTTGAAAATTCTTACATATTTTCTAATCCATAAATCCACTTCCTCATTAGTGGGGAAGGGCTACAGAAAGTTTAAGTTTTTTGGATAATGGATCTATCTTTTGTACACAACAACATACAGTAGAACCTCATTATATCGGACCCTATTATAATGGATGTATGTTTATAATGGACAGTTTTAAAAAAAATTGTCAGCCTACAATTAAAGTGAGTGAAGTAAAAGACCATTTAAATTTTGTTATTCAATATGTTGAATAATCGGCAAATGAAAATGGGTTTGCATATTCTGAACACCTCCGTCACTTATTAATTGAAGAAATAAGCAGCAAACAAACCCAGCAGAAAATAAATTATTTTTTCAAACCAATGAATGTAAGCAATCAACATGAACCAGGACCTTCTTGTTCTAAACATTAATGCAGTATATGTACACATCTTTTTCAAATCAACCTACTATGTTGAAGGCTGTTTTTTTATTTGATATATAATAAAAACTTTTTGTAGTTAACTATTGTACTTTCATTGTATACCCTGCTGCATTACACCGCTATAAGAATTATCTGTTGTAAACCGGACTTTCTTTAAAACGGACAACCTTCAGCCCCTGTTAGTCTTTTATAATGAGGTTCTACTGTACTTGTAATTTTTTTTTAAGTTCTTTATTGAACTTTTTTATTTATTTTCTCATGTTTGATCCTTTATACTACATAATGCTTTGTATTATATTTATCAGTAGCTGTATTATTCAAACAAGTGTATGTTATAAATTTGCAAGTAAAGATATATTTTTGTAATTTATAATCTTGTAACTTCATTATTCTTGACAGTGGTATTATAATCTCATAATGATTAACAGAATGTTTCTGAAAAAATCACAAAATTAAAATAAAAAAGGCTGTATTTATCATTATACATTATTAATGAAAGAATCTGATATGCTAGATTTTGTGATTGTAATATTTCCGTTTTACTAAATATAGGAAACAAATCCTTACAAACTTAACTCTACAGTAATAACACCCAAACCAGAAATAGTTTGTATTTTTACCTTATCGAAATCTTGCTGTATGGCTTTGTAACATTCAGATATGTTTACCAACAAAAGTGCACAGTAATTTCAACTATGACATCTTTTATTATTACATTACTGGCAATATTCATTGCAAAATACAATAAAAGTAGTTATTTCCTGGAAATGTATCTTTACTCTCACCATATTCTGGAGTAACTCTACAATATGACATTTCTTTTACTCCTGCTGTAATCTTAATGATAAACATGTTTTAAGCATAGGGTAAAATACGATGTTAACCCAAGATATTTCCACCTTATTTCAATTAAGTTGTAATTAAAAAAAAATGTTATTACTAGTGCTTCATTAGTTTCATTGTGTTAAATCTAAATTTGCAATTAATATTACTTAATGATACATTGGAAGCGCAGTGGTGCCTCAAAGTATAAATAAACAAAGAAAAATTCAGCAATGAAATATTAGTATGAAAACCCATGTGCCTGCATTGCGCAGGCCCCAATGAATTTTCTTAAAGCAATAAAATCCAAACTGCGTATTTGAATTATTAATAAAATGGATGAGACCAAATTATTTACAAGTGACATCCTGGAACAGCTGTTTCACGCTCGTTGGCGATCATCAGCCAGGAGAAGTCACTGTAAACAAGAAATATTTCATTGTTGAATTTTTCTTTGTTTATTTATACTTTGAGGCACCACTGCGCTTCCGATATATCATTCATATCAGCCTCAGTAGCGAGACCTTCTTGTTTACAGTGACTTCTCCTGGCTGATGATCGCCAACGAGCGTGAAACAGCTGTTCCAGGATGTCACTTGTAAATAATTTGGTCTCATCCATTTTATTTTTTTAATATTACTTAAGTTTGTAAATTCTGTTATACTGCTGTCAATAGTTGACAAGCATTTGGTTAAAAATAAAAATGAGAATATTGATTATTTTTACATCATCCATTTGAATTCAGTATATCTCAACTTTCATTCCTAGTCGTATATTAACAAGTACTTCTTATGTATTTCTTAATAATAATAATAATAATATGAAATGCATTGAATTTCCTTCATTCAGTTACATATCTTTTTATTGCTATAATCGTAAGTTTGAATGAGAATTTGACTTAAAAAACTATGAAGTTTAAAGCCAAAAATGACATTAGCCTAAAATAATCATATATTACTTTTCAATCATTGTACCATTACATCTTAGAATATATCATTAGTAAACATTTAACTTAATAAAAAGTTGTAATGATCACCAAAATCATTATATAAAGTAATCTGAGCAAAGAAATTCCAATTACATTCTGTTTGTTCTACCAAATAAGCTAAATACAGTTAAAATCAGCTTAAAGAAATATTTCAGAATTTTTGTAAATGTTTAAAATGCAGTTTATTCATCTAATAAATTATGAGATGTTTCTTTCAAAAGATTAATCATAAGTAGTTAAACCAAAAATTTTTCATGTTCCCTGGGGTTTTTGGAGCAACATTTGGTATGGAGATGAAGCAAATAAGGTTCTGCAGCACTGTATTAAAGTCTGCAGTTGCTCATAATTTATGTTTAAAGGGTTGATAGTTGTTCACAGATTCTTTATGATTTTAAAAGATTTCATTGTAGACATTGCAATAAAATTTGCAATAATTTTAATCTAAGTATAGAAGATGTTGCAAATAGTTCTGATGACAGTTGTGGTTTTTAGAATGATTACACCTAAGAAGAAAAAGCTCCTGCGTTTAATGTATGTTGATAACAAATGAAATAGTGAATGTAGGTTAAGTTGAAGGGGGTAGAATGGAAAATGGTTAAATAATCTAGTTAGTGAAAGATTTTGGAAATAAATTTCCTCATTCAGACTAAATTCCAATAGTGATTTCCTGCATGTAAAAAATTGCAGTACTTTAAAGTAAAAAGAGTATCATTTTATATGAAAAAAATTAAATTTGGAAGCTGATTTAAAAATGTGAATAATTAAATGCTTTCTTTGTGAGAATCATGCAGGTCTTTACCTATGCATCAATAAGAAGTCGGCAAATAGTATTTCCAGTTGATGGGTGGATTCCAGGGGTTGTCGATATCTCTTGGGCAGTTAAGAGTGTATATTAACGTATGTATATCAATGATTTCACAGTGAAAGTAGATAATAGAGAATAATTATTTTCTCTAGAAAATATGCTTTTAAATAACTGCAAATGCTTGCAGTTAGAACAATTACATCATCTGATGACGAGGTGAATAGTAGTTGACAGGTGAATCTGATATAAATTAGTAAATATGGAAGAATATTGGCTTCATATATTCCAGAAATGTGTTTAGACAGGAGACGGAATTTGGTTAAAGTGATTGGTGCTGTAAGACAGTTGCATTTCATGGCATCAGCAATAATATGCTGCCTGATACTTGAAGACCAATACATTGTGCGAAAAGCTAGGAAAACCACACTCATATACATAGCAGTTCCTAAGAAATTTCATATTTCTTGTTCAGCGATAGGTTTTACTTTTTGTCTATCACTCCAGCGGCGGCGTTAGGAGGGTGCGGGGCCTTTGATGTTATGTTACACTGGGCCACGACCCTGTCACAGTCATAGTCATACGAAAAAACACACATAAATATTCATTCATTCATTCATAGTTCTCTGCCAAGGGCAGGTCCTTCACTGCAAACCCAGCATTCTCCAATCTTTCCTATTTTCTGCCTTCCTCTTTGTCTCCACATAAGAGCCATTTACCATAATGTTGTCTATCATCTTAAATCTTCTTCTGCCTCGAACTTTTTTACCGTTCACCATTCCTTCCAGTTCATCCTTCATTAGGGAGTTTCTTCTCAACCAGTGACCCAACCAGTTTCTTTTTCTCTTCCTGATCAGTTTCAGCATTATTCTTTCTTCACCCACTCTTTCTAGTACAGCTTCATTTCTTATTTTGTCTGTCCATTTCACACGCTCCATTCTTCTCCATATCCAAATTTCAAATGCTTCTAGTCGTTTCTCTTCACTTCGTCGTAATGTCCATGTTTCTGCCCCATACAATGCCACACTCCACACAAAGCACTTCACTAGTCTCTTCCTTAGTTCTTTTTCAAGAGGTCCGCAGAAGATGCTCCTTTTCCTATTAAAAGCCTCCTTTGCTATTGCTATCCTCCTCTTGACTTCTTGGCAACAGCTCATATCACCACTTATAGTACACCCTAAGTATTTAAAGTTGTTCACTTGTTCCAATGTCTCATTCCGAATACTTATGTTTATCTTCTTTGTCTTTCTTCCAATAACCATAGTCTTTGTCTTGTTAACATTTATCTTCATTCCATATTGCTCAGCGCTGTCATTCAGCTGCAGTAGCGTATCCCTTAGTATCATCTCCTCTTCTGCTAACAATGCCATATCATCAGCAAATCTTATGCACTTTATTCTTCTTCCTCCTACTATCATCCCTCCCATGTTCTGAAACCAGACTCCTTCACTAACTCCTCCAAGTAGATGTTGAACAGCGTAGGTGATACAAGGGCATCCTTGTCGCATACATATAAATATATAGATTTTTAAAGAAAAATCATATTCATTAACTGAACGTAATTTCTTAATATTGAATATTAAAAATACATTTATTTTCATCCTTAAACCTCTTTCTTCTTCGCTCGTTCACCACCCCCTAGCACCGGCCATGATCACTCTGAATACGGAATCTATTCATTTCAGGTCACCTTTTGATTAGCTTTGTCACCTGAGCTTTTTTAGCCAGTTCTTTTTTGTTAGATTTCCTCTGCTTTTTCCTGTTGCTATATTTTCTCTTACTTCTGAACTCTCTCCTTTGTTTCTCTTCCTGGATTGGATTGGGATTTCGTTAAGTTCATTTTCACTTTCTACTTCCTCTGGCTCTGATGAATCTTCTTCTTCAGAGGATATATCAGCAACATCACTTTCAATTTCAGATACATCGTCATCATTATCTGGTCTTTCATCATCACTTCCTTCAGGAACTGCAACATTTTCTTATGCCAAGAGAAGAGCAATTTCATCATCTCTCAAAGATCTGAAAAAAAAAATAAGTTTCTACAAATTACATTCTGTTAAGCCATAGTATTAATTGATATATAATTACCATATTTCATTATTGTTATTATATAATCTTACGGCAAAACTCCGAACGGCTGTCCCAAATTATGAAAACCTCCGAACGCGATCCCAACGTTGTTATTAATGAAACATTTGTCTTATTATTAATGAAACATTGTGTCAAGTGTAATGACATCGTTATTGTTGTTATTAAAGAAACATTGTGTATTGTTGCTTAAAAATAATTTTAAACGTGCCATGGCTGGTAGACCGCAAGCACCAAGAGTAATAACGATTTAGTGATAAGTCGCACATATTCGGACAATACTTAAATATGTTGAGCGAAAACTATATGATTTGATGTGTAATAACTCTGGCTATGTGTTATCCTTCACAGTCATACTGTTATCTGTCATTAAAAAGGTTTTCATAATTTGGGACCGCCACTCGGAGGTTTTCATAATTTGGGACCACCGTTCGGAGTTTTGCCAATCTTACTATAAAGTATAAAAAATTATGTCTGTGAAAAAAATTATGTTAGTATTTTTTTGTAATTATTAATATTTAAAAATTTATTACATATAATTTTCACCCATTTTCATAATTATTTTGTAATTTCTAATACCTAATGGTGCCGCTAGGTGGCGCCACTAGTACAAAAGTGACAGAAACACATGGCGTCCTAAATATTGGACACAACTGAAATGGATGCTATGCAACAAAGGGTTAACATTGTTTTCAAAAACAGAATTGCTAGGGTATTAAAAGAAAAATTAAAGAATAAATAATAAAATTAAACAAATATACACAATATTATATACTGCTAATCCTAGTAATTACAAAAATTAATGAATCAGCAATCTTTTCTTTTTAAAAACCAAAAGACAGCTATATAGAACTTGTACTATTCAAAACAGAAGAACTGAATATTGCCCTTTAAAATCTGAAAAAAGAATTTAAAAAGACAATGGATTACAAATGCCACAAAAAAACAAAACCTTTGTTGATTTGACAGTGATTTGACAACAAAATAGTAACTGTGGCATCCAATCTTCACAGTGTTCAACCACTTCAGAACGTTAGACAATACAGCAGAAAGGAAAAAAATGTATCTGAGTTTGAACTTAATTTGTGGCCTCCCCCTTTTTCAATAGTTATCTGTACAAGGGATTAATGATTAAATTTGTCTATTACTAAGTCTGGCATTTTTGTAAGTAATCTAATAACAATTGACAGGAAGATATTCTGTATTAGAAGCTCCTTCTAGAAGAGTGGCTTTTAATGTTCACTGTTATTTGCATTTCTTTGGTATTTAAAATCCATCATCAAAAATCAATGAAACAGATCAGTTCTTTAAATTTTCAGTCAATTCATTTCAAAGTAATTCCTTGTCCAATTTATTTATTTCCTCTTCACCTAGAAACCTTAAATCTCACAAGGTTATGGCTTATGGATCATTATTAAAAACTACAATGAGTGAATTTTCTTAAGGAATTCTTAAAGGAGAGCAAGAAAGAATTTTAAAACTTGAAGCATTGTAATATTTTCTCCCATTCCCTTTCAGTTCAAAGATGGTATAAATGTATCCTTCGTTTACTACAAGACAAAAAATACTTATCTGTGATCTTGGTAACTCAAGAACTATATATCCTAGAAAGCTGAAATTTTTGTTTTAGGTTTATTCCTTATTTAAAAGAAGATTATTCTTGATTTTGGTACTTATTTGACCAAAACATTGGAGGTAAGGTTAAAATACTGTCTATAAAATACAGTAATTCAAAAGTTATACATCCAATAATCTTTATGTTTACAACTAGATATATACCACTATTATACCAATAATAATAATAATAGTAATACTGTATATTACTTGAATAGACAGAATCAAGTTCAATTAAATTATACATATAAACAAAGGTTAATAAAAAAGCTTTAATTTAAAAATAATTTTAAATAATCAAATTAAATGATGCATATCATCAGCATTAATTTGGAGCATGGAAAGCTTAAATAACCAATCAAAAACTCACCAAAAGGATAATTGACGAGACCTAACTGTTTACTGGTGACTGCTCCTAGCTGATGTAAGTGTGAAACAGCTATTCCAGGATGTCCCTTAGTAAACAACTTGGTCTCGCCCATCGATTTTTAAATTATCAATATATCAAATATCATCATGGCTGTTTATTGAGAGATCAAGGGAATGAGATTTCATGGTGGAGCAGCTGCTCACCAGCCAAACAGTTCCCCTGTGAATTCTAAGCTCTGCGTGAAGTGGTGTAGAGAGCGACACCATTGGATAGTTGAACTCTGTGATGTGGAATGATGAATCAAACTATATCATGTGGAGATCCTTTGGGAGGGTTTGGGTGTGGCGAATGCACCAGGGAACCATATCTACCATTATGTGCAATGACCAACAGTGAAGTTTGGAGGTGGTGGCATTACATTGTGGGGGTGCTTTTCATGGAATGGACTTGGCCCTCTTGTACCACTGAATGGCAATGTAAATGCAGAAGGGTACAAGGACATGTAGTGCCTATGGTAGAGAACCAGTTCAGTGATTGCCATTGCCTCTACCAGCATGACATAAAGCGAGATCTATGAGGGAATGGTTGTGGACAATAAGATTCCTGAAATGGACTGGGCTACTCAATGTCCCTACCTGAACTCCATTGAACACTTATGGAAGGAATTAAAAGGTCAATTTCTCTCCAGGTCCCAACGTCCCATATTAGGAATTGCTCTGGCTACAGCTCTTCAGGAAGAATGGGGCTACCATTCCTCCAAAGATGTTCAAGCAATTGGTGGAAAGTTCCCCGACAGAGTCATGGCTATTTAAAGGTGAAAGGCAGACACATGTCATACTAATGTCCACTCCTGATCATTGTGTCAAAGGGAAAGACTGACTACGGTTAGGGGTAGGTGTTTGGAATTTTTTTGATAACATAGTGTACATAAAGGCTATTCACTTTTATATCCCAAATTATTTTCCAAATTTCAGTACCTGTTTTAATACTCAGATTTTGTTTCTATATTTCCAACCCAAGTTCTCTTCATTTTCTTTCATTCTTAATCTTGTCATTTTCTTTTAAATCCAACCTTACTTTTTTTTTTTTTCACATTCTTCATGAAACAATCTAATATATTATTGCCACTGAATTCTTTCCATTATATCAGACATCCTTTACAACTGTTTCTTATTGTTTCTACAAATATTGATTTCAACTATTTATGTAATCATCTAAATATATTTCACTTACTTTTGACATAGGTCGTCTTTAGTCGAAACAAAAAGAAAAAAATGTTAAACTAAATTAAAATTGTTCCTTATTCCAAAGTATTTACTTTTTACATTTTTCTTTCTTAATTTTTATCTCGCCCCATATGACTTTTATCTTTTCTAACTGGCATATGATCTGAAATTAGAGTTGATAAAATCTGAAAAACCTTTTTGTAAGAATGTTATTTGTGAAACACAGATTAGTAACTGACACCTCCCACCGATTGCCAATAAAAATTCAATTTCCCACCCTCGATCCCTCCCAATTCCCATTAGGTAATTCCAAATGACAGTTATTTTTTAGCCCATTCATCTAATTTTATATCCTCTTTGTTTTTAATTTTCTCTTTAGAATTCCTAATAATCCTATCATCTTCCAATTCATTACAATGTTAATTGATTCCAAATTTCCTTTCCAATATTATAATCTCCTATTTTTCTTCTAAATATTCAAATATAATTGTTTGTACATCATCAATTAACCTATTTAAAGTTTTATTGTATATTATGTCACGTGTTGTTTTAGGGGCGC
>JAFIDM010035702.1:1003-22095 GCA_023159025.1 Thereuonema tuberculata | reverse complement strand
TTTGTTATAACATCACAATAACGATAATTCACAAATCTCACTCACCATTAATAAATTCGGCCGTCCTAAGGTAAAAGGAAGTAACTGTAAATTTTCTGATTTTTCGTTTTCTGCATTTTCTACGTAAGGAAGTATCTACACATCTTCCAAAGCAATTTGGTAGAGATCTGCTGTTAAGTATATCCCCTATTTCGATGATCAAAGATAGCAACTGACTCATAATATGCTTATATCTACGGTCAAAGGCAGAAACTGATCAGTTTCCAAATTGCTAGTTGCTTCCTTTTACCTTAGGATGGCCGAATTCTACTGGCCCTCTTATAAATTTATGTAAATCTTATTAATCAAGCGTATGAAACAAATGCACGTTTTGCAAATCACAGTGACATTATATATAAATACGATCAACACAACTATGATAATAAATACAACTGTGAAAGAGCACTAACTGTAGACAAGAGTTCCCGCAGATGTTCCCACAAACTAACATATAATAAAGTGGGAACTATATGAGTTGCCAGTGCTAAAATTTTATATATATGCCATAGTGCTAATCAAGAGAAGTCTAATGCGCTGAAATTATGTTTGTTACCTCGTTTTCTGATGACTATCTTTGGGAAAATCGAAGTAATTTTAGCGATTTGACTGCATTCTATCGCATGCTTATATTTTTAACAATTAGCGCTGGAAACTAGTAGATTTCCTTCGTCATCTGCACAATTTACTATTCAAAGAATAAAATGCTATAAGAGTAATTTACTTTTAACTTCACTCATCACAAAGACATGTAAAAAACTGATAGGCTATCTAATCACAAACCGCTGATATCCGATATATTAGTTAAAATAGATCAATTATTATTATCCTCAGATTCACAAATGCATTATTTACTTGGAATGCCAAAATTTTCTGGCACTTACCAATATATTAAGTGGATATTATTAATAGAACAACATAATTCAAATAAAAAATACTTACTTGGTTTATATTTGTGACCAAAACATTTGCCATGGTATTCGCAGCAAATTTGAGAGTAACAAAAAGAACTTCTTATTGTACAAGAATTCTTTTGTTATTATTCAATATAAGTTCATTAAATTACGTCACAATCCGTTTCAGTTTTCCATGGAGAATTGTTAGCTGGTTACTAATGACTATTGTTAGCATGGTTTCTTTCTGTCAGATTAAATTAGTAATAGATATTGTTGAACATAATCTATAATGATGATCTAATAGAAAGATGGCATGCGTTAGTTTAATTATTAGCCATTTAATAAAGATCCTAAGAAATATGAGAAGGATTATAGCTGCCATTATTATTATTGCATGATGGAATGGCGCTTCGAAACAGAAAATAGAAGTACAACCAGAGATTCAAGCGTCATTTTATACTTATATTCCCATGAGAAACCGTAGGAATCGAGCTCTTCAACCAATCCATCAATAACAAATGACTGGGGAGTAGCATATCACTTCAAGAAAAACATTGATTTTCTGTCAATAAGAATAGAGATATCCTTGTCTAACGTTGTCAATAAAAATGAAGAAACTGAGGAAAGACAGGCTGCATAATTTAGAGAAGTTCATCAACGCTGGGAAAGGTCGATAGCGGAAACAGTGAACTATAAAAATTCTCCAAAAATCAGTATCCCTATAATAGCGAGTTGTACTAAATCCTTTCCGTTCGATTTTTCCATTAGCTAGAAGGCAACATGACTTTACTCTTCATTTGGAAGTCGAGTTTTGGAAGAAGAACGAAGGAGAGAATTTTTTTTTTCAGAAAGCCTGAAAACAATTAGTGAAATCTGAGTGAGTTTACAGAAATGCGATGGGCCTTATGCAAAATGTTCCAAACTAAATTCGTTAACATGAAGAAAGCTACTAAAATGAAAAGTAACTTAATCCAATATTGGAATTTCGTTAGGAATTAGGTATGTGTTACTTCGAAGTTGCTAGTGTCCAATAATATAAAATAAAAATTTACAGATGACTGATATTACCGTAGTCCTTTTAATTACGTTATTAAAATTTTGTTTAATTGCTTCTTTGACAATTTTTCATTATAATAGCTACGGTTGCCAATGTCATTGCTTCTTCACATTTGAAAACGAAGAAAGAGTATGTAAGATTTGTCATTTGTCAGTTAGTTAGTTATAATGAAAAAGCTGAAACAGGAATTTTACAATGTTTCAGTGCGATTAAAATAGATAATCTCTTTGGCAATTAACGTACTGCTTTTTACAGATCATAGCACCCTAATTCGTCTTTCATATAACGTGAAGCAAAACTTTAGGTAGAGCTTGTACTATGTTTAATAACGTTCATTTTCTAAATATTACAATTTTTTAATTTAATATTATGACTTTCATTTGTTCATGGTAGCTTTGAAAAATATTTAATATTGATATTTTTTGCTGAAACTCTGCAGCTTATAAAACTCTTACATTTTTTAGATGCCAAAACAAACTCTCTTTGCAAAAGATTTCGCAACCCGCTGTGTGATTTACAAATAGATCTAAAAACTTCAGAATAGATAATGTTCTTATAGCATAAGAAGCAATTTGATCTTTCTTTTATCAATTAAAAGTTATAAAGGTAACATGTTGTACTAATCCATTCATTTCTTTTATTTCAAAAAAATGTTAAACAATTCATGTCAAGATTTTAACCTAAATAATATCTAGAATTTATTTAAATATAAATCATACACTTACTTAACAGTGGGAGGTGGATGACCTTGTGCCACGCAAGGTAGAAAGATGGTTGTATCCATTTTTGCTGTGACTTGTTTGCACCCATTAGTGATTTTTGGTGAAACTTTTCCCTGAGGATCTAAGATTCATACACTGGTCAGTAAGTTAAATAATTATTACTATTAATAAAGTTAAATAATTACTATTGTAATTATTACTATTGTTACATAGTGGAAAGTGGAACTTTTTCTTTACGCAACAGAATCTAGAGGCTGTTTAGAACATTCTCGGAGCCTGGGAAAGTAATCGTGAAAATTAGTTTCAGCTCTTACCTCGAACTTTCAATAAAATGTTTGTGACAAATCACAAGTTTCTGGGTCGGAATCGAAAGTGTAATGAAAAGTAGATCACGCAGGAATACCATAATGGCTGGGATGGTAAGTTGCGATAAGAGCATTTTCATAATCCAGTCTATGAATTATCGGCTGTGGCTACGCTTAGACTTTACCTGGGAACCCCAGAAGCTGAAGAAAGTGCAAAGGAACATGGCCGAAACATCCGGCGTGCTTCTGTTCTGCAACAATGTATATCTTTAAGTTGAGAAGGAGTTGATCCAGAAAATTGGATGAGAAATTCTCAAACATCTCCATATTTTTCGGATCTTCCTCCCAATAGACTATCATCATTTCTTACATTTGGAGCACTAATTGTACCACTTAGAAGCATATTAAACCTATAAGCTTACTGATCTTGACTCAATTGTGTAGAATCAAATCATTATTCTGATTAAAGGTGTTAAGTTTATTTAAAATTTTAATTTGTTGCAGTTCAAGATTACTGTTTCCAATTTCCTACGTAACATCTGATATACAACTTCTCAAGATTAAATGTTTAGGAAATTAAGCTTACATTATTATTACCACTTTAAAGCTCCAGAAAAGAATAAGGTATTAGCGAAGTATTAAATTGGAAATTGCCCTTTTTATTGTACAGTAATCTATTTTCCTTTTTATTGCTTTTAATCTTGAGTAGTTGTATATCAGATGTTACGTAGGAAATTGGAAACAGTAATCTTGAACTGCAACAAAAAGAAATTCAATTCAGTGATACATCACTTAAATAAAAAAATTAGTCAGAAGAATTTTGTTTTAAAATGAATAGAAATTCAACTAACCTGTAATAATTAATTTCCCTGCTGTAACACTAAGTTTTGTTTTTCCAGATAATCGATCGGTTGTCCGACAACGAAAGGTCGTCATGGAATCTTCTGAATTGCAATCTTTGACATACAAATCACCATTGGGCATCACACTGTATTTAGATTCTAAAATTTATATGTAATTAGTATTTGTTTTAATGATATCCAGAATGAGTATAATTTCGAACACTATCTTAATTCATAAACTTCTTTCAAAACTTCATATTAATCTTCTATATAAACAATAAAAACACCAAACCATAACATCTCCAATATTTCAATTCTTTTACCAAGAATCTTTATCAAGGAAAATATACCAAAAGAAAGAAAACCATCTTAGACCATTTTTCTTTTTCTAATACAACAACAATCAACAATAATAAACGTTCACGAATAAATGTAAAACATCAATAATAAGCACTTCACGATTTAAACGTGAAAAACAATAAAAACAATTTACCAATTACAATAAAAATAAAATAATAAACCAAAAAACAATAAGTAAACTTTCACAATCTGAACGTGCAGAACAATAAAAATAATAAAGTAATAAACCAAAAAGCTTACGCAAAATTTAGTTTCGCTTTTAATTTCTTATTATTATTCATAAATTTCATAAATGTGCCGAAAGAAATTTCATTCACTTTTAGATACCTTTATTTATACAACTACTACAATTTATGAAACAGGACTCTAAAAGTAATCTCTCATTTTCATCTTGAGATTCATACAGAAATTCAATAATAGGGTCCGGATTGTGATTCAAGTCGAGATTGTGATCAGCCCAATCAGAAATTCCTTTCTTATACTTTCTATAAGCTCTTAAATGTTCATTTACCCTTCCTTTAAGGACTTCCTGTACTCCCAATGTACATTTCATCACAATTTCTATATTTTAAGACATAAATGACTCCCATTTTCTATAAGTAATTATAATCCTTAACTTTCCTCTTTTTCTTATATAAACTACTACCTTTATAATTAATGATTTTTTACATTATTTTCATCACATACCTCTCTGATATTATTATCCAAAACAATACTAATAGGTAATTTCAAATACTTATAATTAAAATTAACATCTTTAACTTGACTCTTCATTGATGAACTAGAGAAAAAATTATTAATGAATGAATGCCCGCAGAAATTTGTTGTTTCTATTATTAATTAGTTTTTTTAGGAACAGAAACAGGTTAATGAATGTTAATGAAGTAATGAAGGTGAATGAAATCGGGAAATGCTTATTATTGATGTTTTACATTTATTCGTGAATGTTTATTTATTGTTGATTGTTGTTGTATTAGAAAAAGAAAAATGGTTTCATTTCTAATTCCATTAGACAGATGGTTTTCTTCTTTTGATGTATTTTCCTTGATGAAGATTCTTGATAAAAGAATTGAAATATTGGAGATGTTATGGTTTGGTGTTTTTGTTGTTTATATTGATTACTATCGTAATAGTGTAGTGTCCTGGATTTGCTGATACAGTATATTATTATGAAGTAATTATAATGAATTTAGTTGTGTATCTACATTCGGAATTTTATTCTCTAATGACAATTTGGAAAATCAAACATCTTAAGAAGCAGTAACTTTGTAGAATTTATACTTATATTTTATTTGATAGCAACTCTAAATTAATTATTTCGAATTTGAACATTGACTTTATGTTATGTTATGGGGGATGTGTGGGTAGCAGGGAAGCCGAGCACCGCGACCATTGTACTATTGTGCTATCCCACGGAAATAAAGACAGACGGAGAGAAAGACTGAGAAAGAATGGTGGGATAAGTGCAGGAGAAACGGGAGAACTCCCAGAAAACCTGCACAGCGCGGATCATGAGAACCGAACCTCAGTACTCAGAAGTGAGAGGCTGATGCTTTAATGCATGATGAAAGCAAGCGGAAAAGGTTCTCGATTCAGTTTTTTATTTAATTCTTTATTTCTTGAAGTATGTGGAATAGTAATATTGTTTGTTGAGATGTTAGCTATTGGTATTTTGGTGCGCTGAAATTTAGACACGGAGTTGGGGTTTTGTTGTTGCTCAAGCGCGTACTTTGATATGTTTTCCTGAATTTAATACGCCTATCATTCGATGCCAACTTGACTTCGTCGGTTGATTGTTGTGGATCATATGGAACCTCTAGTCTTAGATTTGGTAAGAGACAGAGTCGTCGACAGTTTATATTCATTTTATTATCGAAAGTTAAATATAAGTTGGTAATGGGCCTTGGAGTCTTTACATTTAAAGACTCGTTCGATGAGAGGTCTGTAGTAAAGTTGATTGATAGGGGTTGATTGATGAAGTCGTATTTGTAGCCGTGTGATCCGATGAGTTTAGTTACTCTGCTCTGCTGTACGTTCCTGATGCAGGTCATAGGCGTGGTTTGAATTCATGGCTCTAAACCTGGAGTACACTTTTGTTTTTGGCACTCTTTGGCAAGGACAGACGAACCTGTGGGAAAAGGTGAACTGTGGACCTACCTGCGTTCCTCCTCTTGCTGTTTCTAAAATACATTTTACAGGCATTATTTTATTATTAGTGATAGCATTATGTGAAATTATCTGTTTTCCTGGCCGATGCTGAAATTGACTGATCGAGATATTGGGACCGAATATAAAAAAATAAATAAATAAATAAATAAATTAATTAAATTAATGAATACGTTGGTCTTAATTACTAAATTTGATCAGAGAATAACAGGTAACAACTTCAATTAATAATTTGTTGTTTTTAATTTACATTGTCAAATTACAATCAAAACGAGACAATTACTAAATTTATAAAAGAAAAAAACAAGCATTGTTGTTTAGAATAATATACAATATGATAAACTATGCTAAATATCTTTTTGAAAAATAATGGTAGGTATATTCCTGGATATACTTTCTGCTATGAAGCATATATTCCAGGTTCTCCATCAAATATCAGAATTATTCAATCGTTGCTGTATTAGCATGACAATAAGTAAAATGCGAAATATTTTTTGTATTATCTACAAAAGTTTTAAGTAATCTGTGTTTAAATAATAAAGAGTGCCTGAAGATATAACTGATACAATATTCATTATTGTCCTGTTAATGTATTGAACTTTTAAGAAGAAGAATATTTAGAAATATCTTACCTGGATCGTAATCAATTTCTTTTATTTCCATAACGGAACCACGAATCTAAGATTCCACAGTGACAAACACAGCCAACATTTCAGGAATATGACATTTAAACACAGCTGGGTTTCATTTAATCACATAGACATCATAGACATAGACATCATATGACTGGGAAACAACTGAAAAAAGCAATACAAATTTTTGAAAAATTATTTGATATATTTAAATGTATCACATATTTGACTTATAGACAATGCAAGAAATATAACAATTTCTTTATTAGAAGAAGGGAAGCTAATAGAAATTACAAAATTTGAGTGGTTTTTGATTTTTTTTTATACGTTTTAAACGTTTTAAAAATTTGATCAAGTTTTCAAGCGATTTTCAATACAATTATTATTTAATTATAAGTAGAGATAACATTTAATGAAAATATTCTGAACTATTTAATTGGTATTTTAACTATTTCTTATCAATTTTAAAGTTACCTCCTTTAACTTGAATATCCTTTGAAACAATTGTCCCCATAGAATTCTTTGCAGAGCATCTGTAGGACGTAGCATGAACATCTTGTCGGAAATCTTCTGCTCTGAATGGGAGAAATGTTAATGTTCCGTCCATTTGTACGTTTCGTAATCCAGGGACATTTTTAACTGAGAAACCATCTGACAGAATCCATATAATATTTGGTTGAGGATAACCTGATGCTGAACAAAGAAGCTGGCCACCAGTAGAATTGGAAATTACTAAGCTTTTAGGGAATTCCGTTACAAAATCTGGGGCTTCATTGATATCTTTAGAAAAACACATTAAAAATGAAAGATTACGCTGCTATAATAAGATTATGCTTCTAACAGAATAAATTCTTTAATACACTTCAATGTTCATTTGTACTCGTTGCTTTGAAAAGGAGGAATAGATTTGTATTATAAATTTAACTGTCGTATTTTTCTTTTTTGAAATTATTAGTTACTTGATAGAAAAAAGTTATTTGAAAGAATACTTTTAAACTTTTTTTGAAACTTTTAAAGTTTTTTTTTTTTAGATAAATGTATAATTTTTCTATAATTAAGGTAATAATAATAATTTATAATGTATAATTGTAAATAAATATATAATTATTATGTATAATTGTTGGTGGTATTTTGGTCGATAAATTTTAGTAAACTTGCTGACAGAAAGTTTAATAAATATCCCTTCAATAAGGATCTAAAAGTTCAATTTTGTTAAAATGGTAAACTAAGTTGTATTGAAGGAAAGACAGATAGAGGAAAGTTGTTATTATCCTTAGTTAATTTACTGAAAGAATAAAAACGATCCTTTTTTTGTTTTTGTTTTAAAAAAAACAGCAATCTTCTTTATTTATTGCTTTTTTTTTAGATTTTTTTTTTGGTTTTTTTGTTTTAGATTGTGGGTTACGTCTCAAAAACATATCGTTCATTTGATTTCAATGAAGGGATTTAAATAAAGGTACATGTGTAATATTTGATTACATCAGCAAATTCACATCATCAAACTTACATTTAAAAACAATGTTTAATATTTTTAATAATTGTTTTACAAATGAAATACATTGGTTATGTAAGTTTATCGACGTAAATTTTAGTTAAGTACAGTTGATCCTCGATTTAAAGGACACCGATTTAACGGATTTCGCATTTAACAGAAAAAAAATTTCGGTCGAATTTTTAGAATATGGGGAAACCCCTAATTCGTAAAAATAATGAAGAAAAATATTAAAAAGAATTAAAATTTTACATTGTAGGCAAGTCCCTGTTTCAAAATATTGAAATGTGTTATTTTCTTAGAAAAACTCTTTTATTTTTAATATGAACGAAAAAAAGACTCCTAATTAAGCTGCTTTTGTAACTAGGCAAAGATAGATAAAAAATAAGTTATAAAATTAATATAAAATTAGGCATCACACCTCATCGCAAAATTGTCATCATAAATTACATTGAATCGTCATCAGATCCTGATGTACTTTCTTATTATGAACAATTCAGAGAATTTCGGTCTATTATAATAAAAAAGGAGTACAAAGGGTAAGTGAAGTGAAACTTGAAGATTTCTTTAAGTCAACTGCATCAATTATAACTATTCCACACAATTCTCTACCAGCAAGGAATTGGCAGCTCAGAGATTCTTATTTCTGACTCTGAAAATTATTAATCATTCATTTGACATTGATGTTTACATAATGGAATATGTATTACCTACCTTCTTAATTTTGTTTTTATTTAATTATTCTTTTGTATGCTTTTTTAAAAATTTGATAAATAATACTAAACATTTTTAGTTTTTCCTTGTAATTTCACTTAATATACATAATGTTTTAAAACACTTCCAGAAATAAGTCACCTCTTCCTTCCAAATAGTCAGCTAAATCTACAGTTTTCTATATTTATAAATAAATATTTATTTTTCTAAAATGCGTTTCTGTATAACGGTACAATATTATTCTGTTTTAATATAAATCATTCTTTATAAATAATAGTCTCACGTTTCAAAGTGATTATTCCGAATCCTCAATTCTAACTCAAATATAACTTCCTCCTGAAATATAATTTTTATATTAGCTTACAAGAAGCTGTATTAGCAGAGTCAAAAATTATCAAAATTAAGAAGAAATAGGTAATAAAATAAAAATAAAGTAAAAACCTTTATGTTGATTAAAAATAGCATTTAAAAATTACAAAAAAATAAATAAAAAAATAATTATGTAAATAAAATTATGTTTGTCTTAACTACCAACAAACAAATATGTAAGCAAACAAACTAACTATCTAGTCAAAGTGAAAAAATCAAAGTAATTATATATTGTTTTTAATTTATCTTTATTTACGATATTGGTCTAAAATTGATAATATTTCGTTAAGAAACATTGCACCTTTAAAGCAATATCCCTACATCCTGAATATCTTTAGAATTGTGAAGAATGATTTTTAAATTAAAATAAATGAATTAATAATAATTAATAAAAATTCTCTCATTAAAATTACTACAGTTCCGATTTCTTCATTATTATCTATAAGTTATTAATTTTCGAAGCTGCATGAATTGCCTACGTCATGAAAGTGGGTCTTCCAATTTCCGTGACGTCAACTTAGCTTGTGGTTGAGTTAAGGCCGTTTTACATTTACTATTTCACTCGCCATAAATGCAAGCCATAACGGAGGTCATGTCAGGATAGATTGCGAGTGATTAGTGCACTGCTTTACACTTACCATAACGCCTTCCATCAAACGGAACATTTACACTTCTCAATTGTCATCATGCCTACGTTTTATTTACGAAAAAAATAGCAGTGATTTATATAAAAACCATTTAGTCAATGCATCGGATAGGTGAAAGAATGTCTTTAATTAATTAAAATAGGAAATATTCAGGGTTTTTTTCATCGTTTTGTGTTCTTTGTTTTCAGTTTCGATAAATCAGTTTCGATAAATAATTCAGTCTCGTTCAATCTCGATTAATGGCGAGATCTTTTCGAGATGCTCGGTCGCTGTCGATTCAAATTTTCAAGCCGAAATTCTGAAATGATTTTGATTAATAATGTAACATTTTATGAAAGCATCCACGAAAACATAAGGAAAAGATGCCCTCCGATCGCGAAAATCATTTTTGTAATCGGTAATTTCGAATAAATAGATACAAATCGATTGGACTTCCAAGTTCTACAATTCGTCACCAGGAGCGCTATTTGAAATGTCCAGCCATTAGATGTCTGGACATTTCTTCGAAAATAGCCCAGGCTCTAACCTCTCCATTTACTGGACATCTGTGATGTCCAGGTGATGGCGAGTGAAATGTCCAGGTTATGGCGAGTGAAATGGTAAATGTAAAACAGGCTTTACAGCGGCGACTAGCGGGAAGGAGAGTAGAGGCAGCAGCAGCCACCCGACGCAGTTCTTCCAGGGCACTGTCATTGTGCACCGGCAAAAACTCACAAGCTTATCGGACCTCAACACGTGAGTATAGGATACTAGAGGATTAAAGATGAGTTACACGTTAATATGAAGGGTGTGGACGTGAGACACTAAATCACGTGCTCCGCGTACTATGAATGAAACGATTCAGCAATGTAAAAATGCAACTCGGTCACGCCAACGGCGAGTAGCAGATACAATGTCGACCTTCCTACCCTGCTACTGAGAATGGCTTAGTCCGGATGAACCAGTCAGATGAAAGACTCGATTCGGAGGGACTGTTTAAATGATGCTATTTAATTTCCTATCCTTATTTTGAAAATAAACGTTTTCCTTTGTTTAAAGTATCTGACTTGTGAGTGAAATACATAATACTTTATGAAATTTACAACCTTTTAAACTTCATAAAATTCAATGAAATTAAAAGATTTTTAGCGACCCATTTGGGAGCTATTGTGATAGCGACCAAAATCGGTAGCTATTGCGTTTGTCCTGTCTGTCCGCCCGTGTCTGTCCACCCCGAACAATTCCCGAACAGAAGGTAGGATCGACAAACGGATTTCACCATCGTCTTCAGAGGCCCAAATACTGTAGGATTGGGATATTTTCAGCCCCCACCCCACCATGTTCGAGATATTTGGCATTGTTGTTATTGTACCCATTCCCCACTAAAACCTCCTGAATGAAAGGTTGGATCGACAAATGGCTTGATGCTAAAGGTTTTGCACTCGAATCCGTATATCTAGTTGTTTTCTTTTTTTCTCATAATGTTTTTTTCTCAATGTACGCGGGTTTTTTTTTTTGGGGGGGGGGGTGTCTTTTTTTACTAAGTTTTTTCTTGTTTTTATCCTAACTTTTTTTTATTTTTCCTTATATTATTATACTTTCTTTTTTTATTATAATTTTTATTTTATTATTATGGGTCGCCCTTAAATTTATGCTTTAGCAGAAATTGTATTCATTTGCTTTTTTTTAGGTTCTTAAATGTTTTATCATTAATTTAATTCATATAAGCAAACATAAGTAAGGCAACTATTTATAACAAGTATAACTTATTGATGTATTCTAAGTCAGAGGCATGTTTACCAAATACTTGAAGTATTTGTAATTCATGTAATTTCCATACACGTGTTAGTATAGAAAAACAAAAAAAAAACAAACAGATAAAACGGAATTTATATGTGCATAAGGCTTTATTAATACATTGTTAATACATATTGTAATGATAAACATTAGGGTAATAGGAATCAAGTAACGAAATGACAATTTTAAAACAACAATTTTATTGTTTTCTAATCTATTGGACTAACTATTTCTTATAGGCTAATTTTTTTTAATATAAATCTACAAACTCTAGGGGTGCAACTATTCATATTATTCATATACTTTAACTGAATCATTTTTTAATAACGGGGTAAATAAAGGGAGATAAACATTTTTTTAACCACGATTATGCATTAACTACTAAATGTTAAAGCTAAAATTGTAAGGAAATTGAATCAGTAATTTTTGCAATCAGCATCTTTCAGGAGTTGCAATTACATTCCAAATGGTGGAGGATCATATCCACTTCCTTCGGCATCACTTCTCTTCTTCATTGGGGTTGTGAAAGAAGGATGATTCATTTTACCTTGAAACATAAATGTTGTCTCTTGAAACCTAATAAGAAAAAAAAAAAGTAAGTTCTCCTCTGATTGTACCATCAACACCATGTTATCAGTAAATTTCATTTCTACATTTAGGTAACTAAGAAATGTCATAAAATTGAGTATATAATGCAGTAATGTATAATAATGTAGCGTTTTGGTTATTAAACTTATCAAAATTGACGGAAAACACTTAAGTGCCATCCACATATTATGCCATCCATATATACATATTATATTTTACTGTTATTCTATTGATAATACTGTCGTACTTAAATTGTAAAAGGCGATACAACATTTTGAACTTCAAAATATTTAACAACTTACCTATTAAAGTCTTCAGGAGCCCAATTTCCAGCAGAGTTTCCTGCACCATCAGCAGAATTCCCAGGATAACAATCAAGAACACGTGAAGTTGCATAAGGACTGGGATCTAAGAAAAATATGAATATAATCCAAAAGAAAAAAAAGTTTATTACTCAGTTTTACTTTAGTTATTGCTCCAACTTGACATTTGAAATAAGTAGGTCTATACATATAATATAATATGTATTATCTATTATCAGAATGTAAAAAAATAAATTAATGTATAAAATAAATTAATTATAAAATAAAAAGCAATAATCTAAGAGGGTACATAATGAAAGATAAACCAAATAAAAAAAAGATAATGAAACACTATAAAAGATAACAACACATATTTATCTTATATATTTGTTATTGACCATATTATATTTAGCCTATACATATTGAACTTATACTTAAAAGTTTCGCGTTACAGGGACTTCGATTACTTAATTGCAATTTTGAAATAGCAATGTTTTATATATGAATATTAAGTAAGTCGAAAAAATTACACTCAGAAGGGTACGGTACCCTTACAATAAAAGAAAGGTATTCTTTCGACTGTTCATATACATGCTATGTGTATATAGGAAACAATCATATGCATAATTTTCGTTTCGCATAACTTATTTACTGCTGTCTATCAATTTATTAAAAAAATCGCAATGAACCTTTTTAGTTCATCCATTCATTTGCTTGAGGTTTGATATAATTAAAATTAATAAGCTAAAATCTAAGTAAATACTGAAGACTAAATTATTCTTCTCCGGTAATGAAAATTTTATAGTTTTCGAAATTAGCTAATAATAATTTTAAAATTTTAAAAATGTACGATTTTCATTTGTTTTCACGACTTTAAAAAACAAAAACAAAAAACAAAAGGACAAAAAAAAAAAAAAAAAAAAAAGAAAAGAAAAACAAGATTCTAGAAAAGTGGGCTTGAAGTTCTTTCAGAAACATGTTGTTAATGTTAGTTTTTCATTAGTTTTACCTTCTTTTGCATTCCTGGATATCGTTGCATAACCATCAGGATGAATAAAGACATTACCACCAGGATGTCTCATTGTCCTACCCCAAGTATTCATAGTGGAACCATCAGAATATATCACTGTTAATAAAAAAATAAAATATTATTCATTAGGAAGACTGTAAAAAAATTAGAAATATGAAATTTAGAAATAATAGGACTTTGTATCAGTGTTTTAAACTACATGATCATTCGCTCTGAATGTATCCTAAATGTTAATGAAAAAAAAGTTTTTAAGTTGCATAACTTTAAGCATTTTATATTTAAATGTACAAACAAATACATTTACGGAGCGCATTTCCCTCAAATGAAGGATGCATTAAAATATGCTTTTACAAATATGATGATGCGAAATTTCCCATTTTTATACAAAACTACATTGATTTTCAAATTAAAAACCCTACTTTATACAATAATTTAACTTTTATAAAGTATTTTTAAGAAAATCGAAGAACAGTAAATATTTTAATGAGAAAACAAATCTACTCAAAAAACAGCTTTTATTCTCTTTTTTTTGTTTTTTTATTTATCGCATAATTTCGATAAATTAAATCAAAACTTTGATCTATCTATATCATATTAAATTTTAAATAGATACATTCACTCATTCATTCATTCATTTTATTTCAGTTAGATTTTATCATAGTCCTGTTAGGAAGCATTTGTATAGCTTACTATCAACAGATGCTACCGTTGTGTACATACTTGTTGAAATATTTGAGTTATTCGGTACATTTGATACAATTTTGAGAAATAGTAAAAAGACTAAAATTGCGGATTGTATATTAATTAATAATTTTAGAATGAAAGTTTTTGAATAAGTTTTTTGAGTAAGTTAACATAAACAGTTAACAAAGTAAATAAGGTTGTTGAATTTTTAGAAGTAATACATTAATAAAAATCTATGATTAATGTTTAAAAACAGTAATTACAGATCAGTTTACTTTTAGTAAAAGTATTCAATAAAACTACAATTGCACTTATTTAACTATTGTGCCGTTAAGCTATTTCAAATTTTACCGTCACTTAAATATTTCAAAAGTAGCCTATGCCTTAAATTGAAGTATCGACAATAATAAACTTTCAAAACATCTTATTAAATGAAATTATAAAACGGTTGTTTTCGCTAAATACAACAAATGAAAATACAGTCGGACCTCGATATAACGTCACCCGCATATAAGGTCACTTTTCTAAAGTCCCGGCTCATTGAATAGGAATTCTAGGATATGAATTATCGGATATATGGTCAGGTCTTAAATACCGTAATCGCATATAAGGTCACTTTTGTCTGTGATTTCAGTGCCACACTGATTCAATTCCAAGAATTTTTCCGTGGGTACGATCTTTTATCGGCGTCATTTCTCCTAATGACGGAGGAGACAACTTTTTCAAAAAGCACTTCATCCCCTCAAATTCTAGGAAAAAAGATGATGAAGACGATATTCCTTTACCTGTGTTAATACAAGATCTCAGAAATCGCGGCTGTGCTATAGAAGGGGAAAGTGAATTCGTGAGAATTGATGATGAAATTGCTAACACTTCTCAAGCTTCGATTTCCGAAATTGTTTCGCAAGTTTTAGATTCCAATGCATTAGACAGAGGATAATGACAGTGATACTGAAAGTGAAGCGGTAACACAAGCAGAAGCACTCCGAGCATTAAATGTCGTAAGACATTTTTTTACGAGCCATGAGGGAACTGAAGAACATTTTCAGAAACTACAAAACTTAGAAAACATTGTACAAAAGATGAAACCAAAATCGCGATAGTCCTGTATTATGGATTATTTTGAGTAAGGTCAGTTGAACATCAGTACTTTGCTTGAGCATATTAGTATTATTTGTATACAACTTTATTCCGAATTAAAATTTATAAAAAAAAAAAAATTCTTTCTGATTCCATTAAATTTAATTGGTTCAACTAAATTAAAAAATTATAACCTATTAAACTGATATTTTTGTAATATTAAATATTACAAAAAATTAAACTGTATTTATATAATGCTTATTTATTGCCAAATACGTATGAATCGGTTATAAGGTCAACCCACTTATAAGGTCACTTTCGCGAGGTCCCAAGGGATGACCTTATGTCGAGGTCCGATATAGTATATAAAAAGTATATAGTTTCTATTTTACTCCTAATTCCTCTTTTACCGTCATAGAATCAAGAAAAAACATTTGTTTTTAATACAGAATAACACTTATATTTCTTTTAGATCTCCTCTTACTCCTCTTTCTTTAATTGTTCCGTCATTCCGTCAGAACAGGTGAATTAAGAAAAGAACGTCCTATCAGCAATTGCTTATCTACTTAAAAACTAACAACTAATTATTTAGAAAAATAATTAATTTTCTTCAATAGTTATCTATTATTATTATTCTAAATTAATCCAATCCAGATCTAAATATGTTCATTTTTAAATTGAAAAATATTTGAAATAATTGAAAAATAATTTTTTGTAATATAATTGAGATCAGCATTGCTTGAATGTTACCTGAAGGTGATCCATCACTTCCATTTCGTCTTTTAAAGCAAATACAAACAGTTACTGAAGCAACGATAACAACAATCAATAGAGCCACAGCAGGAATAAAAATATAAGGATCCAAATAGAACAAATACACAGGCTGAACATCCTCTTCAAAGGTCTCTGGTGCAATCGTTCCTGTGTTTATGATAAAAATGACATTGTAGCATTCAATTTCACTTACTTCACACGAAGTATTTTCATAAAAAAAAATGAGCTAACATCAGATTTAACAATTCTGCATTTTACTTTATTACTTTAAGTGCCTATATTAATATTATTTGCAGATGTGTCTCTGCAAGGTTTTAAGATAAATACAAATTTTTCATTCTTATCCTATATTGACACAAAGACTTAACTTTTTTTAACTGCTTTTTAACTTTATGCAAGCAAACGAGCAGACTAAATTCTATAAATAGTCTTTAAATATTTACTCAAGTAAAAGACTACCGACCTCCATTGGGTGTATGAGTGGCAAACTTATATTCTGTTGTTGAAATGCCGCCACTTGTATGAGCAGACAAACGAAGAATATACCATGTTGAAGTAGAAAGACCAGGAATTACTAGTTTTTTCTGTGAAGGCAAAATATTACTTGATACAACAGTCCAGTCTTTAGCTGAATGTTGCTTGAATTCAATTCCAAAATGTTCAATTGGACAACCATTAGTAGGCCAAGTATCTAAATTCACTGTAATGAATGTTGTACCTTCTCGAATCAAATCATCTTTATGAGGAGCAGTAATCTCTAAGGGAATGACAAACATTTGGTAATGTATAATTAAAAATAGGAACTTCTAGGATTACAAATTAAAAGACTACAAAATACTATGCAAATGAATAACTTTTTCATTTCTTAGTACCGTAGATAAATTTATTACAACAGAATTTACATTTCTTTTCTTATGATTCTTTGATAGTTTTTTTTTTTTTTTATTTATTTATATAATTTGAGTTTTTACAGTCCTACTAGGGAAATTTCCCTGTCAGTAGGTTCTGGAGTTTAATAGTTACAATCTGATTAATTTATGGTTGATAATATGATGCAATGTACATATAATCTACATATCTACAAAGTACAATCAATAAAATGCAAAATATTTAGGAACATTCACTCTAATATGAAGATGCAGACATGTGTATATGTCTCTGTGTATATGTATAATATACACACACAGGAGCGTAAATACACATATGTGCATGTTCAGACTTATATATATTACAGATATACATTAAAATTATGAAAGTTTAAGAATAAGAGGATATATATTTAAATGTAATTGAAATATTTACATATATTACAGATATACATTAATATTATAAAAGTTAAGAATAAGAGGATATGTATTTAAATGTAAATTTAAAATAGTTACGTATGGTACGGATATACATTAATATCATAAAAGTTCAAGAATACGAGGATAAGTATTTAAGTATTACTACTCGCTACAACTTCCTGTTTGTTTTTTGTTTGTTTGTTTTTGTTTTTTTATAACCAATGCTATAGTTGGTTAGGTAGGTGCTTTTAAGGAAGTTCTAGAGAAGTTCTGTACAAAAGCGAGATATTTTCTGGAGTTTGGATTTTACAGATATGTACTTATTTGAGCCATTTTATCTTGTTTTCTGTGATGTAATTAAAGAGTTTTCTTTTTAAGTCTTTAAAATTTGTTAGGTTGGTTAGATTTTTGTCAAATTGATTAAATATGTTTACTATTGTTTTACTTTTTAATCTTAATCCGTAGTTATTTCGGGGTTGTTCAAATTTTGGTTTATTATAGAAGTTGTTTCTGGTTGGATAGTGCGTTGTGCATTCGGTGTTATTTAGAAGAGTAAAATAGTTCTTTAGTGTAATTGTGTATATTATTTTTTGTCGTGGATATAATATTTTGTACTTTTTTAGGATATCAAGTTTTTCAGAGCGTGACATTTGCTTGAAATTAGGGAAGATTAGATTTAATATATTATCCATTGATTTGTCTATTAAGTCTATTTCGTTCTTGTTAGCATGTATCCAGTTAATTATGCCGTAGTTTATTGTTGAGTCAACAAAAGCTTTATAAATTAAGATTTTTGCTTTTAAAGGAAAAGAATTTTTGATTTTGTTGAAAATGTAAGTGTAAGTGTTGAGTTTTTTGAGTATTGAGATTATGTGAATATGCCATGTAAATTTATTGTCAATGTGAATACCAAGATATTTGTAATTGTTTATGTTTTCCAATACTTCACAGCTACAATTAACGGTTTGTTCATTGTCTTTGTGTAGACACTCAAATGTGTGTATTTTTAAGCTTGGTATGGTGCTTATGTTTTTGTTTTTAGTTTTGATTACCATGAATTTTGTTTTTGCGTGGTTTATTTCCATTTTGTAGTCATGGGTCCACTTGACAATTTGATCCAAGTCGTACTGCGTTCTTTGATGAATAGTCTCCATTTCATCGGAAGCATTTATTATTATGAAGTCGTCTGCGTAGGCAAACGCTTTGGAGTGTTTGAGTGTCGTGAATATTGTATTCGTATAAATTAAGAATAATAACGGACCAAGATTAGATCCTTGAGGGATTCCTGTTTTTAATTTGTAGAACTTACTTAGGTTGTTCTTAATGGATACCTTGAATTTTCTATTTTTTAAATAGTTACTTATCAATTTTTGTGCGCTACCTCGAATGCCATGTTTTTCTAATTCTTTTATCAGTATGGCATGATTTAAGCAGTCAAAGGCTTTTTTAAAGTCTATAAATACAATGGATAATATTTTGCTTTTGTTTAAATTAGTGTTTATGTACTCGTTGAAGTCGTCTAATAAGTTTGTGGTACTGGAATTTTTTTGATAGGCGTACTGGTCAGTGTTTATGGTTTTATTTTTTTCTATGAAATTGTATATGGTGTTTGTTATGTGTGATTCGAAGATTTTGGAGATGTTAGGTAAGACTGATATAGGACGGTAGTTGATTATCGAAGTTTTTTTCCCACTTTTGTAAATGGGGATGATTTTTGCCCATTTCCATTTTTCTGGGAACTTACATGTTTTTATGATTTGTTTTGAGATTTCGCAAATGATTTCTGTATACGACTCGATGTGTTCTTTGATTTCCTTTATAGGTATTTTGTCCAGTCCTACTGATTTACTTGATTTCATATTGATCAAAATTCTATTCACATCATATGGAGACATTTCATTTAATACTATAGAGCCTGAAGGTGTGTTGAGGTTATAATTTAGAAAATTGCTGTTACATTTGCATTCTTTTATGTTGCCAATATTGCCAAAATGTACTCCAAAATCTTCTAGTGTTTTGTCTGTGCCTTGCTTATTTATAATATAAGATAAATTATTGTCTGTGTTTTCTTTTTTGCTTGTATTTATTGTATCGTTTATTATTTTCCAGTATTCTTTGTTATTGTTGTAGTTTTTTTCAAGCTGATCAGAGTAATATTTTTCTTTGTTTTTTTTTATTAAGTTCATTGTCAAATTCCTGACCTTTTTGTATTCAAGGGCGTATGCAATGTTCGTTTTATTGTTTTTATGTTTTTTATATAGCTGATCTTTTTCTTTAATGAGTTTATAAATCTCATCTGTCATCCATATTTGTTTAAATTTTTGGTTCTGATTTTTCTTAGCATTAGCGAAATCATTATCATTTGTATTGATATTTTGTATTGTGTTCATGCAGGATTTGTAGCGAATTTTATAAAAATGTTTGAGAGTTTTGTTTACATCATGATAGTGTGAGGTATGTTGTTTTTCCAACAACTTACCTATTTGTGAATTGAAGTAGGCAACGTCAGATAGAGGCATAATTAATTTCTGCTTAATTTTTCTTTCGTTGTTGGTGGGAAAGTTAATTTTGATATTTGATAATTTGATAAGTATCATATTATGATCTGAGATATTGTTATCAATTACATAACCTGTTACGATGGAATCTTTTATTTTTCCAAAGCAGTGATCTATACAGGTTTCAGAATGCTGGGTTTTAGTCGTGGATTCTCTAGTGATTTCTGTGATATAGTGTTGTAAGCCATGAGTAGAGCATATTTTTAGATAATTTAAAGTTTCGTAGTTGGGAATTTTTTTACTTATGTCTATGTTAATATCACCAATTACCAGTATATTTTTGAAGGTTTTGATTAGTTGATCTAAATTCTTATCTAATTCTTTACAAAAGCTGCCTTTATCAAGATGAGGGGGGTCTGTATATTGATAGTAATATGAGTTTGTCTTCTTTGTTACCTTTCCCATTATGCTTTATTTCGCAAGTTATATTTTCGTAATTAGTTGTGTTAATTAAGTGTTCTGTAATGTTGAGGTTACTTTTATAAAATATAACGATGCCGCCTCCTCTTTTTTCAGTTCTAAGTTTATAAATAGTTTGAAAATTTTGGATTTGATACCAGTTCATTTCTGAGTTTTTAATGTTCACTTCATTCAAAACAATAATGTCAATTAGATCCAAGAATTTACTAATGCTACAGATGAAGTAATCAAAGTTTTTCCTTAAGCTTCTGATATTTAAACATAATATTGTCATTTGATCAGATTTGTACAAGGTAGTCTTACCTGACTCGTACCAATCATCAATACTATGGAAAGAGTTTGATTTTTGTTCGTTT
>JAFIDM010035701.1:0-22099 GCA_023159025.1 Thereuonema tuberculata | reverse complement strand
AACTTCTGTTTATACAAATGGCAGAAGGAAGGCTGGAGAATAAATAGTAATATTTATTCTAATTGAGAAATCGCCGAAAGAATTGGCAAAGCCCAACAATTAAGAAATATCAAGAGCCTCGCATCACGATCTCGTGTCATGCGTCTCGAGCTGATTGTTGGCTACGCTAGATCGGACAATGTTGTTTAGCCGGTGATGTTCTGTCTGCTGACTGCTGCTATGGAAGAAGGACGAAAAAAACCAGATGGACGTTTTGCGATCAACGGAACTTTCAGTGAGTATGATTTTATAGTTACAACCTCGCTCTGCTAACGGACAAAGAAAGACTTTGAAATGTATCTGAAAGGAGCTTTGGTAAAGAGGAACGTAGTATAGCGCATTCTTCTTTACCAAAGCTCCTTTGAGATACACAGCATTAGAAATTGAGAAAAAAAATTATGTTTTCTATCTGAATATTTGAAGTGCTGAGAATGATAAAAACATAAGTAAAAAAAAAATTTACAGGAGAGAAAACAAATTTTGAAAAATTTCATAAATCGCATATATAAGTATAGCTGATTACATACTTATTATAAGTACTAATTCAACTATCTAGAAGCTCTGACAACGAAATATACTTCACTTCGCTGTTACATAAGTCTAAATATAAGCCAAGATTATAGGTCCAAAGCTTTCTTTTAAAAGCAGGGCCTGAAGTGAGTATTGGAGTTCGAAAGGTTTGCTTGAGATCAACTACAATTTTGTGATGCTCATCTTTGCTAGAAAGGACAGATTTTTGTGATGTCTTGGCCTGCTTCAGCTTGCGAATGATGTAATTTTCTTGCAGTTTACAGCTTTCTGATCCCTGATCTCTTCATGTGTTTTGTTATGTTTGACTTTCTTAATTTGCAGATCAAATGTATCACATTTCTAATAACTGTCTGACTTTGGGAGCTTAAATCCTATGTTAAATTGCATGTCGTCAGCATACGTTTCAATCGATCGTGAACATTTCTTTTGACATTTACAATCTGATCCAATTTTTTTTTGGCTGCAACATTCTTTCCGGTTTTATCAGACACCTAGTCCCTTCCAGCGTTTCTATGGCGTTTGCATTTTATTCTGTTCCACTAAGACATGTGCACTTTCTTCTTCATGGTTTTAAGTGATCGAGAAGGAGATGTTTCAGGTGAATGACTTCTTGTGGTGATATCCTATGATATAAGGAAAAAATAATGTGACTAAATCCTAAGCCACATTTCAATAAAATTGTATCCTAATATAACGCACTGAAAGTGTTTAATATTGACATAAGCTCAGAAAACACAGCAATTATCTGTAAATTTTGCAATACCAACTTAAAAAATACTCGGATTATTTAGATTATGTTATGCATTCTTAATTCTAGGTTATAGTTTATGAGTGAAACAATCCTAACCAAACTTCCTTTTAAAATATATGATCTTCAAAAGCTTACTTCCGAGCATTGAATGTTTTTGGGATAAGTCAGTTGTTTTGCCTGTACTAATTTGTTATAACTAGGATAAATGTCGGCTTGTTTCTCTTTTGAAGACAATCGTATTAATTATATGATTTTTTGGATAACTTTGCTTCAATGAGAAGCGATAAGGCTTCTTCTGGTGAAAAGGGTATGTATTGTTTCTTCTCTCTCTTTAATTTATTATATATATTTTTTGAAGATGGATGCCGGGCTAGTGTTTCCAAAAAGTTTGATACAAGCTGATCCTGCTCGGTTGCCCCTTCTTTAGATAAAATTCTGGCAGCTTCAGGAGTGGTTATGTGATCCGCTTCACTCTTTACAGTTTTTTTTTGTACGTTCACATGCTTCTGAAAACTCTTTCTTTGGGCGACCACGTTTTTTGGAGCTGGACTGGGCAACAGCGACATTCGCACCACTAGGCTGTGGAGTGACAGGAAAAATTAATTCTACATCTAACCATGACGAGTTAGCTTGTTCAAATCTGGATTTTGTATGATTAGATTTTTCCCATCTTTCAACATATTTTTTATAAAACTTGTATAAAAAGTTTTTTAATTCCTCTTCTTTCGGTAAGTTATATTCATTTAGCACCCGGTTATAAAAAACTTCAAATGTTTTTGAAGAAGATATCAGAACTCCTAATTGTCTTCTTGTCGGCATGTCTTGAATGATCTGAAACAAAACCAGTAATTGTGCTTTTCGATTACCTAATATAAACAATCAATATGAATTCAACTCTCTAAGCCACGAATAACTTATAAGGTATGCACTAAAAATGCGGTGAAAAAATTTGAAATAGACTTAACTCACCAAAACGAAATTTATTCTCAAATATCTTGTTCTCTCTACAACAGAACACTAGCACTGCAGTAAATGTTTAGGAGATAGATGGCAATCTCAAAATGACTGTTTTGGAGGGTTGACTGAACAAAAGTTGGAGAAGGGGAGGGTGCAATGACCTCCAGCCCTTCCAAAGGCGGTTAGGTGACGCGCTAGATTTTCTCAGTCTTTCTGCTCTGTATCCTCTGGTGGCAGATGGTGGCAGCTAAACATGATGAATAATGTTACAGCTATCCATAGTCTACTATCTGGCATAAATAACTGCTTGGCCTTTTGTGGCCTTTTTATTTAAAACCTTCCCTAATGTTTGAAATATTACTAAAAAATAGGTCTAACTTTAGAAGTATCTCATTTCTTTAAATATTGAGATATGACATATGTTTAGGTATAATTATATAGGTCATTTGATGTAGTTTAAAAATATACTAATTGATCTCAGCTGCGATAAATCACGTCGTAGAAGTAAAGTCAGATGTACGAGAGAAGAATACTGTCAAGACTGGAAACCATAAAAGCTGTCATTTTTGATCAATTACAGTGGTAAAACAGTGGCATTAAAATTTAAAAACAACTTGCGTACATTCCTACCACAACCTATAGAACAACTTAAGAAAGGTTTGAAATAAAAAAAAAAAATAGTTCGATTTTGTGATTTTTTGCACCGTGATTACTGAATCGGGACCACTGTGCGCCGTCTGAAATTGGTCGTTACGCCGTGCATAGGAAAACTTCTAATTGCCGCCAATGGTGCTAATCTGGCACCCACAGGGCAGTTTACTGCGAGAGTGACCGTTGGCAAAGTCACGACGATCTGGACGTTTTGTGTGTAACCGACCTGCTCACATGAAGCCATCCTAGGATCAGACTTCCTATAATCCCGTGGTGCAGTGATTGATCGCGCCAATCGTCCAAATACTGTGGGCATTATGAATGATTCTAAACATGACTACCCCAAATGTGACGATGACTATAAACTTCCATGACGGGACGCCCTGACTAGGGACTGTGGAAATCACCGCGGAAGACT
The DNA here is from genome assembly GCA_023159025.1 of Thereuonema tuberculata. Classification (NCBI taxonomy): domain Eukaryota; kingdom Metazoa; phylum Arthropoda; class Chilopoda; order Scutigeromorpha; family Scutigeridae; genus Thereuonema; species Thereuonema tuberculata. Next base: position 18,752 of record JAFIDM010035701.1, on the reverse strand, counting down.
AAAGCATCCCTGCAAGGTCAACGACTACGATTGAACTAATGCTCCCCACTCATTACGAAGATGGTCTACTAAAGCCCAGAAGAAGTGCCCATCAAGAGATATATTTATTCAGAGCATGCTATTTTGAAAAGACTGCATATCTGTTCACGTATCCGTAATCCATATAGCAAGAGCCACAAAATTGCTTCTGGCTGGAATGAAGATTTCTGATGTTGTGCCTATCGATGACTGTGGACCAGTTGCATCTTTAACGGCCTCTTGCAACAAAGAGAGCTTACCCGACCTTGACCTGTTGGCGATGATAAATAGCGACCTGAAGCCTAACTATCGGCGTCAACTACTGCATCTCTTGATGCTTTGAAGGTATTTTTGTCGCTTCATCCACGGCCATAAGCCGCACGACACTGACAAAACATAACAATATGTTCATCTTCTATATTTATATTAATCACATCACACTTTGATTTATTCATTTTCTTACAATATTTCATCAGGCGTAATTTCCTGACTCTCAAGCCGCTTCTAAAATTTAATAATACATAGATTTGAAAAAACTTACACTAAATATAACAATAATTTACATATGCTTATTATGTTAGAAAACAATGTATGTTTACTTTGTATGTTTACCTTTTGGTATGTTTACCTTGTTAGAATAAAGATCTCAAGAATTTTTTACAATAATTACAATAATTTGATATGCCTTTGATATGTTTACCTTATTGCAACAATAATGTAAACTTTGCTTTATTGAAATTTGCCTTATTTTTAAAAATTTTTTAAAACTTTATAATGATTATATATTTATTTGTCCACCTTTAGCTTTATTTATACACTGAAAACTAACTACAATTATTAATATCCACATCATAGCAACATTGAAGGAAGATATTGCTTCGCATAAGCTTTCTAATATAAAAAAAAAAGAATGAGTAAATAAAATTGCTGGGTTTAAAATGCACTTTCCGATACCGAGTTCTTTTCTCAATTTTTTTCGCGATGTGAAAACATGGCTGCTTTCGAACTACTTTAAGAAGCAGGATGTTGATTTGGGATGTTTTAACTTCCTCTGAAGGAAGTTGTTGTTGGATGTATGAGGTTTCATTTGTTAAATAAGTTTTCTAGGGAAGTTTATTTAGAAATTAAATAATTTCTCATGCTGATGGTGGATAGGCAAACATATTTAAAAATGGTTTCCCCCGATTTTTTACTAGAAAAACTCTCATCTGGATAGCTGTGATCTTTGGCTAATTGTACGCAAACGATTCGTGTCTCCCAAAGTCGTCTTCGGCTACCGTACTCATCAATGATAGCCAATTAAGAGCGGCTTGGGTTAGCCTATCCGCGTATTTAAGAAATAGGGCTACCGTAAATTATGTTTACCTTACGTGACGTTGTCGCTCGGTTTGTGGTGGATATCTTATAACGAATCCATCCAGAATTGTCGTGAACATTTCCTTGTACTGTAGGTATACTTTCTCCGCCACATAACTTCTGCCACACAAGCATCGAAGTGCCGTTCACATTCTTTCCGGACGTATCAATTCAGTTTCAACTTGCACCGCCATGCTGTCTTCAGAACACACTTGGGGAAAAACCGCGTGACCAAAAAACACGTGGGTAAACATGTATCTATGCGCTGAATCGGGGGCGGTAGAAATCCTTACGAAATCTTCCATTCTTGGTACCAGATTCTGCACTGTAGCCGATTTGAGTAAGGCTTCTAAATGATGTTCGACGTTTTGTCACGGATTTTTAGAAAGCTTTGATAAACGAAGGCTATCAAAAGTGGATAGTGATCATGGATACAAATGGTAATAGAATTTATGTTTGACATCTACCTGAATTCATTCAGACGCAGGTAAATATGGACTATTTATTTGGGATTTAGATAGATGGGCTATGTGCCAAAAGTGTTAAAGAACTTTGATCAGATTCACGGATATAAACATTTTAGAAGAAACTGCGACTTTTTTCTTTATATTGAAGTTTTAAACCACAGTGTATTTACCAGTTTTACAAAGAAATTTCTTCACGGCTTAAATTTTCAAATTTAATTGCTTCTTTTACGTTCATTTATGTTCCTAATGCTAATTGCGTTTAAGCCTATTATAGTGTTCTTGCCAAATCCTTTATGATACATTATCGTTTTTCTTAAAAGATAGAATCTCTTAAGAAAAAATAGGAATTTTTCAAAATACACCAAAGAAAAGAGAAATTCATTCTTAAAGCTTGTCAACGAAGTGTAGACTGAGACGACAGATTCAAGCTCAGAAAGACATGAAAAGTTAAAGAAGATAAGTGGGTTCCAAAAGTTTTGATGTCTTTCTGAGCTTGTTATCAAAATGGTAAGTTTGGTTGTGGATCCATAATAATGATGAAACGGCCGTCTATGACTCCATTTCGTTGACAAGTTCTAGACATACATTTTTCTTTTCTTTGGTGCATGTTGGGAAGATGCCATTTTTTCTTAACTGAAAACTGCGTGCTAAGCTATTTTTCTTTAAGATAAAATCTATTCTTTAAGGACGTGAAAAACCAGATCCTTGTATGTTTCATAGAAATCACATTGATTCTTTTGAAAACCCAGTTAACTTATAACCGTGAAGAAAACTGAAAGAAAGAAGAAGACGGAAAAATAAATTTCTGGCCATATAACGTGAAATTTAAAATAAATAAAAATTAGATTTATTTACTATAAACTGAGGTTAAACCTACTTCCACGTTATAGCTAGGAAGGGTTGTGATTCTGAAATATTAACTAATTTATATTTGGTTGCACTGCAATTTAAGTTTTTGTCGTATTTGTAGGATGTCTTTTTTTCTCGATGAGTCTAACACATAATGACAAACTGCTAAATAGTGAGATGAAGAGTATGTAAATGGTTTTGAACTGAAAAGTGGTAGAGTATAACTAATGAAAGTCCTTTAAGAAACAGATAATGACAATTACATAAAAATATGAACGAGATCTTGATTTGACTCTTTGACAAAGGATAAGAAATGAAGAAAATCATTGACGTATAAAGGGTGAAGTAACCAATCAGCATTGCTGATGTGGTCAGGGTCGACAAAGAACAGATGAGGAAGATTTGGAACCATTGGTGGTGGTCGAGTCAAAATTTGAAAAACAAGTGAAGTAATGGGAGGGGGTATTTGCAAAGTGAGAAAAAAAAGAAAACAAAAGAAAAACGGAAGAATGAAATAAATTAAAATTCAATTTGTAAAACCTAATCGTGTCTACAGAAAGTTTATAGTAACATGGTTGGTTGGCCATAATAAGTAATGATTCTTTGACTTTACTTAGATAATCGTCGCTATTTCTGCCTATGATTAGGAATAGTCAAAATTTAATTTATAACTTGTTTTGTAAGCATGTGTCACTTACTTAGTTAAGGAATATTTGTTATTTTTTAAATTCTTACCATTGCACTATCAACCGATGTTGTTGTAACATAGAATCGATTGTTTGATGGCAAATGCGGCATTAGTTCAACTGTAAAAGATAAAGAAAGTCAATGAATGGGATGCATAAAATTGAATTTCACAAAGTTTTACTCATAGATTTGACTCGTTATAATTTTTTGTTGGTACAATTTTTAAGAGAATTCGAAATAATTTAAATCTTTAAAATTAAAACACTAAGATATTTAAAAATACAAAAAATTAAAAAGTAAGAAGGAACAGCTTCGAGTTTTTTTCAGAAAGTTTGTCAACACAATGAATAGAGTGAGGAAGAATCATCGTTAAAAAAATAGTTGAACCAATCAAATTATATATTTTTTTTTTATTTTTTAATGTTTTAAAACTTCTTCAATTGAAAGATTTTAAATTATTGAATAATTTACGTGTGTTGAAATGGATTAACCAAGACAGAAAAGGCCAGACACACAAATATTAATTCATTTAAATTAATGATGATCATAAATTTTAAATTATTAACTGCACATTTAAAAGTTTAAGGCTTTAAATTCGAAAATATATTGAGTTGCAGGAAGTCACTTGTTTTTAAAGTTATTTGGATTTGATGAAGATTGATATATAAAAAATTTGCAGAAACAAATTTCGAGGAAAAGTCTGTATTGATTTACGGAGCAATAGCACAGCTGCATATACACTGTCCGATCACTTTATTAGGTATATCCCTGCTGTGAATGTCTTGACTCGTCGTGTCTCACAACAACTTTTCAAGCAGGTGGGGCTGTGTAATGGTGTGGGGGATCTTTTCTGGCGCAAGGTGGGAACATTGATACCTCTGGAGGCACATCAGGATGCTAGAGCGAACCTAAACATCGTAGCTGACCAAATGCAACCGTACATGTTAACTGTTTATTCTCATGCAGATGGCTACTGCCACCAGGATAATGCGTTGTTGCACAAAGTCATCGTCCATCACTACGGGATGTTTGAGGAACATGACGATGTCTTTTCCTTGCTGCAGTGGCCCGCTCAGTCCCCGTATCTCAGCGCGATTGAAAATTTGTGGGGTGAGCTGGATGGGCTGTTCGCTCCAGGCCAACACCTCCATCCAATCTTCAGGAACTGCGTGACACACTCATGTCTGCATGGTACACAATACCTCAGCAACGTTTTCAGTATCGTGTGGAATCCATGCCTAGACGAATTCAGGCTGTTTTGAGGGCTCACGGAGCCCAACACGCTACCAGATAGTTGTATCTAATAAAGTGGGCGGACAGTGTATAAGAAATGTACACCTTATTAGTCGGATGATAAAGAAACTTTTCTTGATTAGTTTTGCATTTTTGGGGTTTGTGATCTACATTCATTCTTCTTTTATTTTATAAATGTCAATATTAAAGTGTGTTGGTAAATATTCACATTCCAGTCGGACTCAATTGTTGGTTGATATACAGGGTGGGTGAGAAGTAAGTAGGCATTTAGAAATGGCTATAACTTCCTTATTTCCAATGCAAAGATAATAAAAGTAAGTTAACATATACCTACGGGAATACGGGACGAAGCTTATACTTCGATGCAGGAACCATTGCTGCCGACCAGCTTTCTCAAACGATCCGGGATGGAATCCTCAGACTTCTGCAAAAATTCTTATGGGAGGTTGCTGATAATGACCCGAATTCGTGCCTCCAGTTGTTTTAGTGTGCGCTGTTTTGTTCGGTACATTTCCTCCTTTTGCCCAGCCCCAAGGAAAAAGGCACAGTGGCATCATCCCGTAACTTCTTATCGAACCAGACGCTTAACGTAAGTGCGAAGTGTGGCGATGCACCGTCCTGAATGAAAACAAATTCATCGATGTTTTGCCAGCCAGACATTATGGGCCACAGCAATATTTCAACATCTGAAGATAGCGGTCGGCATTCCATGGTGTCATGCAGACAATATGGGCCGATGTGTCTAGTTGTTCGAATTATGAACTTCCTAAATTCTGAAAACACAAACCTATTTCATGATGAATATGTACACATTATTTTATTATGATTCCATCTGGGGGCACGGCAGTTCCAAGACGATTAATATTACGCCAAGACGACGATTAATATTACAAAAGCCTAAAGTGATTTCTTTAAAGGAAACTTACTTCTCACCCACCCTGTGTAGATTGAAATTTCGCTATCTCAAAATTTGATATGGCTGATTGAACTTACATTTAAAACACGGTCAGATGGAGTTTATTGTTTTAATATCTCCCAAAGTTTCGATCTAGTTAAATAATCATAAGTTTTTAAGTCTTCACAAATAAAATATAAATGGTTAAATTCTACTCTCTTCTCTTTTCTATAATTTGTTATATACAAAGACAGCATTAGTAGTGCTTCTACCTTTACTAAAGCTATGTTGTTCTTCCTCTGAAAACCCTTCATATATTTTAGTAGGTTCACATATATTTTTAATACCATTTATAAATGTATTCATAGATATATAATAAATATATTTCTTTATAATTTTCAATTATTTTTGGTGATTTATTATTTTCGTTAATCACAACACCGGCTTGCCAATCCCTTGGTATCTTCTGAATATTCTATATACTACTGAATAGTCTAAATAATTCTTGTTTTAGAAGTGTTCCTTCATATTTGAATACTTCTCTATTTAAATTATCAAGACTCTGTCCGTTGCTTGGAATTTTCAACACTAATCTCACTTTGCCAAATTATCTGATAATTTTTGAATCTAAGTGCGAAAGAAACATTCTTCATTCTCTGTATCATTTTGAGAAAAATATTGATATTGAATTAACACGCAATTTGTCTGAATATTGTTGTGTAATTATTAAAAATCTTTTAAACCATGTTTCTTTGAGAACCTGTTGTTGTTTACGAATGTGTCCCAATCATTCCTCCTGATCCAATTACTGTGCGATTTTGAAAGGCAGAGATACCACTGCCAGACGATTTTACTCCGCTGAGATGGGTACTTTCCTAAGAAATTCTTTTGGACATTTTCGCTTTTAAGAAAAAAATAACATGGAGCATTTTTGCAATAGTACCTATTCTTTCCATAATTCTTTCCCGAAAAGCGCAAAAAGAACGCGGCTACTAGTAAACTAACACTATAAAAAGTAAACTTTGTTTCTCCTCGCCCTTATTTTGAAGAAATTGAAGGAAACCTGACGCATGCGCAAAAGCGTTGAAGGCTCTCGTCAACAAAACCGAACAGTACTTTTCTATCCTTGTCTTGTGATTCTTTGTACTTGTTCTACATACAGAGATCTTTAACTTGTAAGAATCTCCATTACCTGGCACACTTTTCTAGTAATTATAGAAGCAATAAAAGTTATTACCATCTACAACATACAGAAGTAGTTAAATTGGAACTTCAAACTATCGGATAACTAGAAGGAATACATTTTAAATATTAAATTGAGTTTTTATTTAAATCGACGTTTGAAATCCTTATTTTTAAATACTTAACTATTATGAGGTAAATATTATAAAAAGTTTACATTTGTGGTTCAATTCTAAGTGAAAGAGAATTGTTAATGTCCATTTTCCGAACTGAAAGCAATCTTCAACAAATCAGAAGATAAACTGTAACGCATTTGAGGAAAACAATACAGTCCTACCGAAATAATAATAGCAAGAATTAGCGTATGATCATGGTAGATATCAAGGACTGTTTTGTTGACGGAAACAGTGGTGTTATACGAAAGTATGGTTGATGCATGAGCATCATGTATCAATGCTTCAGGGTTGCAAAAAGAGAAGACGAACTTTAAGATGGCGAAGAGAATAGAGTATGGGAATATTATAATAATTCTTCATAACCACATGTTATCCTTTAAAACTGTTTTTAATCGTGATGTTATGAAGAATTATTATAATCAGTGAAATTAAGTTTTTTAAGAGTATAGGAATCTTTCCTATGAACTCAAGTGTAAGTGACTGCATATATTCAGCAGACATGAACAGTGATATTTATGATTAATAACAAAGTGTGCGAAAATATATTAATCATATTTATATGTTTTCTTTCAGACAGAAAGGAAATGATTCAGTGCATAAACGCAACAGAGATTCGATTGCCGCCATATTGGAAAACGCATTACAATGTTCCAAAGGTGTATCCAAAGCATAAGGATCTCACGAAAGTTCCTGTTTTGGTAAACGGAGTTTATTGAATATCATTTGAAGAATTCAAGTAAGTCAAGATTCCTTTTTATGATAAAACACAGGACATTATAATCAACACAAAACTCAGATGTTATCGTTAATACTTAAGTAATTGTTAGGCGATTATAGATTATCGATAACGAATAGCAGAAAGTCAACTCTTAGTGAACAACGTTTAGAGAACTTTTAATTTAATGAATAAAGTGAACAATTGCCGTAATGCAACAGTAATGACAAGTGATATTAAAATTAATAATAAACATGACCTGTGCTTATGAGAAGTTAACTTATGATACGTAAATGAAAAATGGTTAATCGTAAGATTGTCATATTCAACTACAGAAAGGATGGCCGGTTACATTTTGAAATTTAATGGTACCAATTATGCGAAGTGGAAAATGCATATTCGCCCTTCATTGCAGAAGGACGGACTGTGGGACATGGCAAACATTCCACTAAGTGAATTAAAGGATATTAGCGATAAGCCAATCAAATATAAACTTTTAAACAAAGCCCAAAAAGCGGTCGGCATAATCCATGAGTCTATTGAGGAAAAGTATCGTATGCTGTTACAAGAAATTTGTGATCCACACAAATTATTGAAAGAGATTGATGCAAAGTTAAATGTTATTGATCATTTCAAGTTAACAGACCTCAAAAGGGATTCATTCACCTTGAGCATATTGAGAAATGATGAAAATTTGCCTGACACTATATTGAAAATAAAGTTCCTAGTGGGAGAAATTATAGAAAAAGGAGGATCAATGCCCGACCCTGAAGTTAGTTGGTTAATATTGTCTGGTCTACCAATTAAATATGACGCTTATGCACAAAGCATTATGATGATGCAGAAGGCCAATAATTATTACTCAGAAATGGTGATCGACTGAGTGCTGCAGGAGTACAAACGCGGACACAGCAGCATAAAGTCAGACGATGCAGCTGATGACAGTAAAAGTTACAAAACTGTAGTTGATTCTCAACCGAAGAAAACTCCTGATCGAAACAAGGATTCAAAACGATGATATAATTGTGGTAAGATGGGTTACATCGCCAGATTTTGTCGTAAAAGAGCCAAACTCAACAACAAGAAGACAGAGAACGATACGACTAAGGACGATAAAAAGAAGAACTTCTTTGGTATTGTTACAATGTACGAGGGTGAAGTTAAACCTAAAAACAAGTCGTCGTGGTATCTGGCTAGCGCCAGCAGTCATAATATATGCAATGACAAGGACTCGTTTAGCAGTTATCAAGAACTCCGAAATGTTGCACAAGTACACGGAGCTTCTGAAGAACCTGTCGAAGCTTATGGAGTCGGCGTAGTAGACTTGAAAATCAAAACATTGAAAAGTAAACAACAACTAGTTAGGCTAATTAATATATACTTTGTACCCAAGCTAGCAGTCAACTTAATATTCGCAGGAGCGCTTGATAATCACGGATGTACCCAATATTTCAGAATGAACGTATATGTTGTTAAGGATGCGAATAACAGAAGGAAGAAGAATAAATAACCTGTATTGAAGTAGATTGCACTCCCGTAAACAATCAATTGAGGAGTTACTTCAATGAACAAAGGCACGATAGATATCATTTATGGCATGCAAGACTCGGCTACATATCTCCTACAAAGATGAAAATGATCCAGTCCAAGAATTTACTCAAAGGAGTGGAAAATGTCAAAATTCCCATGGACAAGAGAGATACATTCTGTGAAGGTTGTCAACGCGGTAAAATGACTAAGATTAGCCGTAGGAGATTGAATAAAATAAGGTCATCTAAACCCTTGGAGTTCGTCTATACTAATCTCTGCGAACCGATGCAATCATACGATGGAAAGAAAGAATACATATTGACGTTTATCGATGATTACACCAGACGGAGCTTCATTGACATAATTGAAAGCAAGGATGCCGTAGTGAATCATATCAAGACATTTATAGCCTATGTGGAACGATCTAGCGGAAATAAGATTAAGCATATATTATCTGATTAGGGCAAAGAACACATCAACAAAGACGTTGTGAACCTTTTAAAAGATAAGGGGATTAAATTCCAACATTTGTCGATATACCAACCACAACAAACCGGTATCGCCGAAAGATTTAATAGATCGCTAGTAGATATGGCAAGAACTATGCTTATCGACGCCAAGCTACCCGTAACGTATTGGACTTAAGCTATTGGACTTAATATGCGCGAATTACATCCTAAACCGCATACCACACCAAAGTATCAAGTTCGACATTTCCTTAACTCGATGGTACCAGAACCATGTACTCCAAATATCAAACATTTAAAAAAGTTTGGTAGTGCCGCTTATCTAAAGATACCAAAGGTACGAATCCGAAGTAAGTTTGCGTCAAAGGTCCACAAAGGAATATTTTTGGGTTATTCTCATTCAACAAGGGGATATACAACCTATGACACAGAAGATAAGAAGATAACCGAAACAAGGAATGCATATATAAATGAAAACAAACGAGGTAGTGAATTTAAAACTTCATAAAACACCATTAATCCATAAATCTTCACACATTCTTTATTTACTTAACATCTTCTATCAACTGGCTATATTTCGACTTATTTTAAAGTCTTCTTCGGGCCATTTATAAAAATTTTAAAGGAATAGAGAATTAAATTCTCTCCTTCCTAAGCCTTAAACACATAATAATACAACAATCCAAGAATCTAACCATTAATACACAACATATTTTCTAAATAAAATTTTACAAATGTTACGAATGTCCTTTTTTCTAATATTCCTTTTTGATAAATCCTTCCAATTGTCCTTTTTTCTGATAAAAGTCTTATTTAATAAAGTCTTCAAAATATAAAACCAAATTCTATTAAAATCTCTTCTTTGTCTTTCATTAGGTCTTTTCATTCTTCCCGTTTCTTCCTCTATCTTTGAAAACTCGAAGATATGATGCTCATGTTTCTTATACATTCACTATACCTCTTCTTAATCTTGGAGACTTCATTAAATCCGTTAAATTCTTGAAATATCTATACTTTCATCACCTAATCTTCTATAGAAAACAATTTAAAACTGCTTAAAGCGCCGTTAATTCATATATTCTTCTCACATTCTTTATCAAAAATTTGGAAGGATTCATCAAAAAGGAATATTAGAAAAAGGACATTTGCGACATTTGTAAAATTTTATTTAGTAAATATAATGTGTATTAATGGTTAGAGGTAGTGAATTCCTTGGCACAAACAAAAGTGAGGTAAGCTACGAGTATGATCTCGGATCCATTACTCGGGAAAACAAAAATATTGACACCAGCTCTTCTGAAGACGACGAAGTACAAGATGAAACCTTAAGAGAAGAAGATTCATCCGATAAGGATGAAGTATAAGGATACTTCAGATAAATCAAGAAATGTATCTGAATTTTCTGGGTCAGAATCGACGGACGAAGAACCTGAAGTAGAAAGAAACTACTTAAAGTTAAGAGGTCGTCAAGTAAAGCTGAATCCTAAGGATAGCATTAATACGAATACATGTGAAGTTATTCCAGCAAACTATACTGAGGCAATTACAGGTAGTAACAGTTCAAAATAGAAAGAGGCAATTAAAGAAGAATTGATAAACCTTGAAGATCATCGCATCTGGATGGAGACGGAGATCCCAGATTACGCCAGACCATTATCCTCTCAATGGATTTTCAGAATTAAGAGGGACGCAAAAGGAAATGTTGTCAAATATAAAGGACGACTAGTGATAAATGGTTATCTACAAAGAAAGGGAGTGAATTTCAATAAAACTTATTCACCTACCCCAAGTTTAGCAACCATTAGGATGCTACTAGCTTTAGCCGTACAAAGAAATCATGAGATTCATTAATGTGATGAATTACCTTAGTGGATTAATAGATCATGACATCTATCTTGAAATTCCTGAATGTGTGGAAGTCAAGGATAAATCATGTAACGGACTGAAGTTGTTAAAGTCAATCTATGGATTGAAACAGGCTGGTCATACCTGGTACGAAACCCTTCGAGATAAATTAATGAAGAACGGATTTAAAGACATCAAATCAGAACACTGTATTTTTACGTACGAAGTTGATGATAAGAGAATGTACATCCTACTGTTTTATGACGACGACATATTGATTATAGATCAAAGTGAAAAGACAATCTGCAATATTAAGCGTAAGTTGGATCGACTATTTGATATAAACGACTTAGGCCGCATAAGAGAATATCTCGGTATGGATATTATATACGATAAAGATCAAGGAAAGCTATCCATTTCAGAGAAACAATTCATTCATGACTTATTAGTGAAACCCATGAGTACACCTTTAGCTGAGATATCTCGTAAAGATCGCCATATGAAGAATGAAAGTGAATTATTAGGGAAGCAAGATCATACGACATACAGACGTATTGTAGACAGTCTTAATTACATAATTTGTGGCAGCAAACCTGACATTACTTACTCGGTCAATAGATGTTCAGAAGAAATAAGTTCTCCAATCAAATCCGATATGAAAATGTCAAACGCATCTTACGCTATCTTCGTGGTACCGAAGATATGAAAATGGTATTCACAATAGGAGAGAAGTTACTCTTTGCTTACTCAGATGCAAGTTTCAATGATCGATCAAGCGCAAAGTCTACATCTGGAAATACAATATTTATAGGTAACAACCTGATATCGTGGAAAAGCAAGAAACAAAACTTGGTTGCATAGTCCACACAAGGAAGCGAGCTAGTATCTTGTAGTGAATGCTCTCGTCATATAGTGAGTAGTAAAAGAACATTAGCCGAATTACAATTTCAAGACCTATCAAACTAAACAAGTATACTTTACTGTGACAATCAGCCCACGATCCGAATGATCGAAAATAAATTCGAAACCACAAGAAGCAAGCATATTTACTTAAAATTCTACATCATTAAGGATTACGTAGAAAAGGGAAAGATTTTACTCAAGTATGTAAGCAGTCAGGATAATCCCACCGATTTGTTAATGAAAACAGCGAGTAAAACAAGACTTCAAGATTTAATGACACACTTGAAGGTTATGCGTTCTAATTAAGGTAACTTCTGATATAGGTATATATTAATGTCTACATTCAATGAAAAGAAAGGAAAAAAGAATTTAACTCTGATTTACAAGCCGAAAATTGAAATGGAGTATTGTGTTTCAAGCCTAAGTGAAAGAGAATTGTTAATGTTCATCTTCTAAACTGTAAGCAATTTTCAACTAGCAAATCAGAAGATAAACTGTAATGCATTTGAGGAAAACAATACACTCATACCGAAATAATAATAGCAAGAATTAGCGTATGATCATTGTAGATATCAAGGACTGTTTTGTTGACGGAAACAGTGGTGTTATACGAAAGTATGGTTGATGCATGAGCATCATGTATCAATGCTTCAGGGTTGCAAAAAGAGAAGACGAACTATAAGATGGTGAAGAGAATAGAGTATGGGAATCTCTAGAGTATGGACTCAAGTCTAAGTGACTGCATATATTCAGCAGGCATGAACAGTAATATTTATAATTAATAACAAAGTGTGCAAAAATATAATAATCATATTTATATGTTTTCTTTCAGACAGAAAGGAAATAATTTCAGTGCAAACGCAACAGAGATTCGATTACCGCCATATTGGAAAACGCATTACAATGTTCCAAAGGTGTATCCAAAGTATAAGGATCTGATGAACGTTCTAGTTTGGTAAAAACGGAGTTTATTGAATATCATTTGAAGAATTCAAGTAAGTCAGGATTCTTTTTATGATAAAACATAGGACACTATAAACAACACAAAACTCGGATGTTATCGTTAATACTTAAGTAACTGTTAGGCGATTATATCACGAAGCAGAAAGTCATCTCTTAGTGAACAACGTTTAGTGATCTTTTAATCTAATGAAAAAGTGAACAATTGCCGTAATACAACAGTAATGACAAGTGATATTAAAATTATTAATGAACATGACCTGTGCTTATGAGAAGTGAACTTATGATATGCAATTAGCGTTTTAAATACAAAAGGCCAATTGCAGTAATAGATATATGTAATCGTTAAAAACAATTATATCTTGTTTGAATTAAAATAAGATTTCACTAGAATATGTGTCCGTATTTAATAATCTATTGTTGACCCTATATCAGCACTGCTTTAAAGACTTTGGAAATTGTATAGCAAACAAAAAAAAATATACATCCCACCACAACATTAACTGCCAAAGGAAAGAACTCACAAAAAAAATTACCAACAAAACTGAAATCATTACTCAAAAGTTAAAAGAAAGAAGAAATCAAATAAATTTTAGAAAACAGTTTAAATAAGTAATAACTATGCTGGAAGAAAGCCTTCCTGTTGATACGTAATAACAGTAAGAATAAATTTGACTATATAAAGAGTGTTTGGAAATTATATGAGGATACTACTTATTGTATCTACTTATTATCTAATAAATTATATCTAGTTACTATTATAGCTATCAATTTGAGATGTGAATTGTTTAATTATAAAATAATCTGTCATTAATTTTCGCCTAAGGAACATTTTGCTTTACAAATACTATTTATAAGCGTTTCCTGAGAGAAAGTTTAATTGCGTGAAAGGGTCTATTACAGTTTTTCTTGGTTTTTCTTGTTGTTTTGCATCTCCTATTATTAATTTTGTAAGAAACAAAGCTATTCTAGAAATAATTTTTTGAGTTTAAAGACTAATAACTTTTTATCTTAAAATAAACTTAATTCATTAATTTCAATTCATCTAAATTTAAATATTTTTAAAAAAAAAATCGATTCGTATCGATTGTAATTCAATTTCTTTATATAATTTTCGAATAAATTGAAATTTTAAAAGTGTAAAAAATTTGTAAGATCTTAAGAGTTATTTTCTTTTCTTTTAGTATACATTATAAACTAAGTGTTATTTTGAAAAAATTGATTAAACATAATGAATCTTGAAAAAAAAAATAAAGAAGCATAATGATTAAATACGTTCTTAAACAGGAAACTGTATTTAGAGTATGATGTTTATAATTCTGATCTAGAATATTTTTAAAACTTCAATTTTTTCCTTGCTTATAATAGCTAGCATACTTGGCTAATTCCTGTTATCCACAACTAAAAGTTTTTGTTTTGCTTTCTTGTTTAAATCATAAAATGGCTATTTTGATTTTAATTTCGAATATGTCTCTCTCAGAATTTGTTACGGAAATGACACCTGTTGCCACTCATGTTACTCGGAAGTGGGCCTCGAAGGAATAGATCTATAAATATGAAGTTTGAATTCGAAACTACTACATTTATTTCAGTTTATGTAAAAGAAGATACATTACTCTTATAGTTTTTTTATCAAATTCTAAATTCCATTTGAATGCTTGAAATTGAGATTCGTATTTCAAAATACAGTATGGGCTTCTGCATTCGGAAATTATATACAGTGCAACTTGGATAATTCAAACGTCTTTAATTCGAAATCGTGGTTAATTCGAAGATTTCTCTTAGTCCTTTGAATTTCTTATTAAATCAATATTAAAAAATCGTGGATAATTCGAAGTTCAACTTCCTTAATTCGAAGTTTTTTATAAAAAATTTCGAATCATAACGACTTTTCAGCGTTTCATCGTTAAGAAATTCGACACATGACAACTGAAATCCCCTTCCCGCCACCGTTTGACACGTGACGCCATTCGACACGTGACGCTTCAGACGCCATTCGAGCTTCCTGCTGTCAGTGTCACCATGTCTTTCAGTAAACCACGCGTGAACAAGAATTTAACGTTCGCTGATAAGGTCGCGGTCATTCGCGAGGTGGAAAAGGGTGTGAAGAAGAAATGCCAAATCGCCAACGAGTACGGGATAGCGCCGAATTTCGTCGTTACATTCAAGGACAAACCAACATTTTCCGTTCATTAACATGCTTGATGATTTTGCTAACCTTAAGCGACTGAATTCTACAAAACAATCAGATATTGTACATTTTTTTGAAAAACTATAATTTTCTGTATTGAATGTAATATGTACTGTAGCTTACGTAATATAAATCTTATTTTGTTTACATATGTATAATGTTTAAATCTTTCATACCATGATCTTTTTGAATAAATACTTACTTATTGACAGAATAATCTATTCAACCATTCAGTGGATCTGAAATTAAAGTTAAAAGATGTAACTTGTTTAATTCGAAGTACTGGATAATTCAAAGTTTTGTAGTGATCCCTTCAGCTTCGAATTATCCAGGTTGCACTGTATAAACATAATTCAGGCATAATGTACAATTCGAAGTTTAAAAAAAAATATACACTCAGATACGTATTAGAACTACTTAAAAATGTTCAGTTTATTTACAGTATTTATGCTTGTTATTATGCTTTTTATACTCTTGTTGTTATATCAAGGAGCAGTGTAGTAATACATTCATACTTACATTCGACAGCAAGGCATCGTCCGTAAATGGTATCGATTTCCATGTCACGAAAAGTTTTGTTACAAGAATCTTCAAAAGTTTCGCACTAATAAAAAGAGAAATTCCAAACTATAAAATGAGTATTATTTATTAAAAGCAAGGAATATTGCAAATTGAAGAGACAGCAGATATTGGATACCATTTATTTTCAGAATCATCTGTTTGGTTTTTTTCCTTTTATTTTTTTTAATTTAAACGCATTACATCTGTTCAACATCTTTCAATGGTTCATTATAAGAAACATTCGCATCAATTCATTTGGATACTTGGCCTCGTTGTTAATGGGCATTGAATGAAAACAATCCAAATTATAGTTAAAATTCCGTTCTCAAAACCTTGCTAGATAGATATTGATTTCGCAATGTTATGTTCAGTGCAATGTTATGTTTTCGATGTTCCAAAAAATATCTACTAAAATATTGAAACTTAATTTAAAGGATCTCATTTCATCAGATAATTTATGATTAACTTATCATGGCTTAGTGAATAAAGAACTTTGACCGTACTAATGTAGTAGAAATTTCCTCATCAACAGAAAATGTTTTGAATGAGGTGACTGATTAAAAGTGATGAATGAAGATATCCTGATCTGATGAAGATAATTTTACTTATTCTGAAGTGGCTACTAAAAGATTTCTCAAATCCAGCGATTTCCAGAGTGCATGATTTTCCCGAAATGGAATAAAATTATATTGAAGACCTGATTTCATGCTTTAGTTAAAGCAAAAACATAGACATAGTGAAATGAAAATTAACATTGAAATTTTCGCACCTTTTAGCCTACATTTTATAAAATTTCAGTTGAATCCAGAGATTACAGATGATTTTGTAATTCTGATTGACTGAATTCTGAATTCAATATCAGTTAATAATTGCAAAGAACCTGCTAGAGGTTTTTAAAGAATTATACAGAAAGAAATTGAACTTTTATGCTGTTTGACTGTCTTGACAAATAATAACATAATTATTTGAATATGACAACATATAATGTTAATAAATGTTGTGTCTTTCAGTTTTCTTTTTATTTTTTGGTATTCTAATTTAACATAGTATGAATAGAAACATTATTCGATCTGTATACTTAGACTTATAAAAGTACAGAATTCATTATGTTGTTAAGGCAATGATGGCATGAATGATAAAATTATCATCTTTTTTAATTCAAATTTTATTATTTAAGAAAGTACGAATTGACAATACCTTTAAATAATGTATAATAACTTAACAAATGAATTTCTCATAACTGCATGCAAAATTAAACTGATATTAAAATTTTTTCTACTAACACTGAATTGTTTATAATAAAATTCCTTTCCAAATCCAGCGATTTCCCAGAGTTCCGTGATGTTCATATAATTTCTGTCCACTAATTGAAGAACGTCATTAATTGATTCATTCAGTTCCTGATAATATTTTAGTAGACTTACAAATTTTGTATGAAACTGGAATGGTTTGTAAGGACATAAAAGAATATTAGGAAACAGAATACTGTCATTCACTTTATATTCTGTTGCTACAGCAGGAACTGACTTATATGCAAGAATGGTATCCAAGCTTTGATAAAAGCAAACAGAGAATGTTAATAGGATGAAAATTAACCATATAATTTTGATAAATTTGTTTGTAGTATTGTTAAAAACTCTATCCAATCCAGGGATTCCTGGTATTGATTGCGATTCTTCTTTTGGTAGATTTTGCATGTTTCTTTGTTTTTACAGCTGAAATGTTGTTGAAAACTATTTGACGGTGCCTATTTCTTCTTCGATTCAATACTTTTCTTTTAATAGTAATACTTTTATATCTTAGAGGATGTTTTCTACTTTCGATGCAGAAGAATGAAGTCACTTGATTTCTTGGAGAATATCTTTGAATGGTAATTCGCAGTGCAGCTCATGAAGGTTGTGTTTTTGAACATTGGTATGACAATTAAGAGTAATTGTTTTTATATAAAGTTCTTTGTTCTAATATGCTCAATGTTTCTAATAATATATGATGAATTTATTTGTCTATTAATTGATAATAATGGAAATGGGAAGATGAATCAAACAATCTTTGTTACCTGAGTAACAGCATTAGCAAAAGCCAATTTAGATTGTATTTTTTTTATGATATTCTCCCAATGTAGAATTCATTAAAAATACAAAAATATTTAATATCTTTAACTCATGAAATATTTCACCAGAAACAACGGGGATCATCCTATTATCAACCGATTCTTAATTTTAAATCTTGGAAAAGCCTGAAGAATCCCTGTAATGAGAAAAAAAAAGAAATATAAGGAAACTTTGAAGCATCCTTACAATCTACCGAAAGCATTATTTAAAGTCCAAAAACTTCAAATTAAACTGAATAAAATTAACCTAATTTTTCTGTAACTTCTCTACAACCTCTATCTTCGTTTCTTAAGATAATTAATGAAAAACATCATTTCAACATAAGGCGAGAATTTTCAAAAGGTAAATTAACTGCTTTCAAAAATTTTATGTATGTGAAAATTAAATAAATTACAACACACAAATAAGATGATTGAAATAATTTTACATGCACTGTTCATATTACGCGTTGAATTAAAACAAAGCTCATGCATCTGTTTAACTAACTTTCTCTAACATAAAACTTAAAATACAGGATCGATTTCGAATCCAAGAGGATTCATCATCACGCTGGGAATATATAATTCAAAAAGAGAGATTTAAAAC
>JAFIDM010035315.1:0-13215 GCA_023159025.1 Thereuonema tuberculata | reverse complement strand
CGTCCCAGAGTATCAGCTCGACTCAAAAGGGATTCTTATTTGAATTATTTATTTATTATTATTATTATTTGTTGAAAATAATGAATATCTTAGAAATCCTTATTGGAAAATCTCGTTTGAAAGAAGTCACTAGTTTTAACGTTTGAAAAAGTGAAGAAGAAAGAAGTTCTACTTAAAAACCACAGGAAGACTTTAGAACATGTAGTGCTTCATTGTGAAGGTAAGGTATTTTTTTTTATAATCTTAAAGAAGAAGAGGTCGTTATATCAATTCAATTTAGCGTGCCGTATACAATTAGTAAAAAGGCCAACCATTCAGACACTTATTTACAATTAAAAATTAAAATATTAAAAGCCCAAGAATAAAACTACGTTTCGAAACCTCAGTCTGTTAGGTTTCTTTTTCAAGTTTCTGCCCCCTCCCTACCTTAAAAGACAATCCTCCTTTGAGCAGGGTTCGTCAGCAACTAAAATACACAGTAAGGTCACTAAAAACATTGTCTCCCACTAGTGTCGAAGGGCCTAATCATTAAACCGGAAGATGCTGTCTGCTAACATTTTCGAAGGAGCGTTTTTGGTCTTTTATTGCAAGTTAGAGGCTGTACTCCAAGATATTTTTTGAAGACAAATCCTGATTATAACTATGGAGAATTTTTATCATGCCCGATTCGAAAAATTCGCATAAGTATTTATCATTTCTATTACCATATACAATTGGTTTACTAGTATCCAATACATGTTTGTATGTATGGAAGTGAACCGCCGTATGACATGTTTCTCTTTTTTAAAGCTTCATCATGCTCTTTAATACGGGTTCCTAACTCTCTTTCCGATTGACCAATGTATAGACAACTACTATTATATGAATTATTTTCCTGACAGCGAATTCCATAAATAATCCCACATAATATTTCTCAGTACATTTTTTCCGATTAAGTACTGCCCGATAGTGTTTTTAGGCTTACATGCCAGTCCTATTCCTACTTGGTTCACCGTAGGTTTTAACTTTTTTAATAGTGTTTCATCGTATGCAACAGAAGCGTATTTGGTTACCTTACGAACCTTGTCTTTTTTAGTAATATTCTGGTATTCTTTCTTGAAACGTTTAGATTTTAAGAAACTTTCAATTTACCTGTTCAAAGTCGTGTGAGGAAAACCATTTTTTAGAAAAATATCCTTAATCATAAATTCTTGATTTCCTGTTCTAAGAGCACAGCGTTAGAGCAAACTCTAATAGCTCAGTCAATGGCCATATATACGGAATTCCTTTTATAGTACTCTGGGATCGAACTATTGAAATTAATTGTAATCACGGCATCGGTACTTTTTCGAAACACAGTAGATTCATATCCTCTTTTATGTTTCTTAATCAATACATCCGAAAATGGGATTTGTTCCTCTATCTCATCTTTCAGAGTATACTGTATCTTTGGATTTATGCTATTAAAATCTTTGCTTACGTCCCCTCTGTAGTGCTCGTTAATAATAAGAAAAGAGTCATCTACCTATCGACAGATGTAATGGACAGATCTTAGAACGAACCTTGCTGAAAGGAGGATTGTCTTTTAAGGTAGGGAGGGGGGAGAAACTTGAAAAAGAAACCTGACAGACTGAGGTTTCGAAACCTCAGTTTCGAGATAGTTTTTTTTTGGGCTTTTAATATTTTAATTTTTAATTGTAAATAAGTGTCTGAATGGTTTTTACTAAGAAGAGGTCAGGTTTAGATGGAGACTTTGTAAAAGGAGTTTGTGATCAAAGTTTCTGCTGCTTTGTTTACCATTATTTATAAAAAATAAAGAATTTTAAGTAGATTAAACATTGATATTTTTGGTAACAAATATAAACTGGAATATAACAATATTAAATATTTATTCAATTTGCCGATATATATTATCTCTGAACTGGATGTAACTAAAGTGAATTGTTTAAGATGAACAAACAAACTACTTTCAATACAAAAGCCATCTATTTTAATCAACTACGGATGGAATGAAAGGAATGTCTTAAGGTTAATTGGATGGAAAATAAAACTATTCAAAGTTTTCTTATTGCTTTGAATTTTTACACAATTCAGT
The DNA here is from genome assembly GCA_023159025.1 of Thereuonema tuberculata. NCBI lineage: Eukaryota > Metazoa > Arthropoda > Chilopoda > Scutigeromorpha > Scutigeridae > Thereuonema > Thereuonema tuberculata. The sequence continues at coordinate 11,141 of JAFIDM010035315.1, read as the reverse complement.
ATCTTTTATCTAATGAAAGTAAAACTCTAACATTTATCAGTAATAATTAATAAATAAAATCTTTGATTGCTGTTTTAGACCAGAATCCATCACCTCTGAATACAAACATTTATTCTGTCTGTTGAAATAGTTAACAATTAGAAATAGAATTTCGCTTATGAGTACAATGTCTCTTGTATGAACTATATTATAATATAAATTAATAGTTAATTTTAATGAATAGTATATTGTAATCTTTTTTATATTTTATTTCTAAAAGAAATAAATTCATTAAGAGAATAAGAATTTTTTTTTTTTTTTATTTAATATTAAGTATTTTTATTTCCGTTACGGTCAAGTATTACTGGGTTTTTGTTCAGTAATTTTTAAGTAATACAATTCATTGATAATTTGAACAGTTATTCATAAAAATAATTTAGATGCTAAAATAAAATAAGTAAAAGAAATAATATTTAGAAAAGAATTAACCAAGTTTTTCTGATTTGAAATCAATCTCTAATTCTAATAACTTCTTATGATTCACACAAACTTTTGAATACTCATCATTTCAATTGTACTTCTACATTACAACTTATGTAGTTTCTTCATTACTGTAAAATGTTACAAATTCATGATAGTGGTCCAGTATGCAACGACGAGAAAATTTCAATAATTTTTATGACAATTATATTCTTTTTCTGGCATCCATAAAGCTGATAGAACCTTATATGTAAAAAGTAGCTTCTCTATTTCATTATTATTAATACAAAGGCGACGAAAAAGTAAAATAATGTTGGGAGACTTTCACAGGAATATTTGAAAATATTTTAATTTAGACAAACATATTAGTGATCGTATTTCAAATTTCAAACTCCTAGGGTAACATATAACTGAAATGCATTATCATTAAAATCCTTCTTTCTAATTAAAATGTTTTTCAAACACAAATATCTCTTCCTTTTATAAAGCTTTGAATTACATGAGTTCTGCACATCCTGTAGATTTACTTTCTTTTGTTACTACTTAAGAATTGTGAGTGACTTGGAGTTGTTCTGCTCAGAAATCCCTTTATTTAATACAGAAAGTCTTTGTGTCAATTTATTTCCATTACGTTTATTTGATGAAAGATATTTGGAACTGGATCAGCACAATGAGGTAAGTTACAACAACACCTGCTATCTGAAAGGAAAAAAGATAAATTGCATCAAATCTGCTTCATGCACTGAGCTATCATCGACGGGAATCTGATACGGTCGTTCGCATGTTAAACTTAATTTCATATAAATTTAATTACGTTGTTATTTTAATCTTGACTATTTCTACTTTCTTACAAACAAATATTCTTATTCTTATTCTTTGAATATTCTAATTGAATATCTTTTAATTTAAAGTACAGGGTGAGCAAAAATGATTTGAATGATTTAAAAAATTTCCTGTAACATCACTACTGTCGTTATGATGCAATTTATATTGAATTTAAAAGATATGGTTAAATCTAGTTTTTTATTTTAAGTTTTAATTATCATAATTTTTGTTTCTTCTGATTTATTGTCATTTTGTTTTCTCAAGCCTATTTTGAAATATTATTCAGATTTTTTTAAAGATTTAGATAAGCAATTTTTTGATCCTTCTTACTACTAAGAAGTAGTATATCATCCGCGTAAATATAAAAAAAGCAATTTTTAAAAGAATTGCATTGTGGTGATTTTCGCTGGTGTCTGTGGCTCGTAAAAGAAGTAGATTAGGCAAGCTGGATCTAACTGTGTTCTGTTTATTTAGGGAGAGCAAAGGCTTTTATAGAATATTTACAATGATCAGTCATTGGCTGAGGGCTTTAACAGTTCATTGGGGGATTTAAAATAATACGTGATTAATAACTGAAATTAACTGAAGATTTAAAATTATAGGGAATTATGGGAACCCCCAGCCGTTAAAATTCAAAAGTAAACAAATATAAAGGATCGTGAACGGTCATAATTTGAAATTTACAAGTGATTAGATTATAATTGATTGACAGTAAAATACGTATAAAAGTAAATAAGATAACATAGAATAAGCAAAATAATTATAAATATAGTTATAAAAACTCATCACAACATATAGAATTTAGATATAAAATGAAGAGTAATAGTCCCAAATTTGAACCTTGAGGAACACCACTGTGAATATTATAAAGTTTACTTGTGAAGTCTTTTATTTTTATTTTGAATTTTCTAAGATAGTTTTTTATAAGATTATAAAGATCTCCTCTTATTCCCTAGCTTTTTAATTTATTTAATAATGTATTGTGGTTAATGCTATCAAATGCTTTACTGAAATCAATATAAGCTATAAAAGTTACCTGGCTTTTATTTAAATTATTATTTATTTTATTATTTAAGTTGTTTAACAGATCATTAGTACAGATCTGATATATATAATATTTATATATATTTATATATATATATATATTGATTTTTAATCAACATATTATATTTAATTATGGATTTTATAGGTACAACTGCATCTTCAATTAATAAAAACGGTCAACTCGACTCCTACAAATAAAACTCTTTATTCTTGCTATGATATTTCGTTCCTTCTGATCGAAGGAACTTCATCAGATAAATAATGTTTCTCGAATTCATATACAAATGAATTAACAATCTCTAACATACAGAATTGATAACATAATGCAACAATTTTTAGTTTGCAAAAACAATACTGATATCATCATAATGAAACAGTTTTTCAGTATGCAAAAAAATAATAATTATTTCATTAAATCAAAACAATTTAAAATAAATAATATGTCAATAATGTAAATAATTTAAAGTGTTTTGATTTAATGAAATTATTATTACTTTTTTACATACTGAAAAACTGTTTCATTATGATGATATCAGCGTTGTTTTTTGCATACTAAAAAATTGTTGCATTATGTATGTTATCAATTCTATTTGTTAGAGATTGTTAATTCATTTGTATATGAATTCGATAAACAAGAATTATTATCTGTAATTATTTATCTGATGAAGTTCCTTCGATCAGAAGGAACGAAATATCATAGCAGGAATAAAGAATTTTGTTTGTAGGAGTCGAGTTGACCGTTTTATCTTTGGATTTAGTTAAATAACTTTCAATAATCTTAGAAATGTTGGTTAGAATAGATATAGATCTGTAGTTTGAATATTCTTCAGTATTCCCTCCTTTATAAACAGGTAGTACATCTGCAATTTCCATAGATTTTAATAAGTTTTATTGTTTGAAAAATATTTTTAACAAGTTCAATCAAAAGAAGTGAAAAATTTTCTTCATTGTTTTTTATTATTCTCGTAGTCATATTATCTATACCAACGGAATTAGTTTTATTCAATTTCTTTATAATTTTTACAATATCATCTTGGTTTGGTAATAAAATACAATAGAATTGGATTCTGATATTCCTTTTTTCTGTGTTTCAAAAAAAAATTTGTTTCACAAAAAAATTTTGTGCTATCAATTTAAAAGATCTATAATCTTTTTTTTGAACCAATTTTTTATACAAGTTATAAAGGATATATTTCTATTATTTTTCAATATTAAATTATTTATTTCAGTATTTTTAGTATCTTTTTTATGATCAACGTCTCTTTTAATTAATTTCCTTATTCTTATTAGAAACATTATTATTATTTAATAATTTTTGAAGTATGTTTTTTGATTTTGTTAATATAATTTTTCAGCGAATTTCTTTTCTTTTTATAATTATTCTCATATGTTTTATTTGTTCCATTATTTTTATGTTTGGAAACTAAAATATCTTTTTTATGTGCTTCATTATGTCATCATTCATCAATGACTGTTTAAATATATTATGTTGATTTTCATTATTATTTTTATATTCATTTTTTGTTTTATCAGATTTATTCTTCGTTGTTATTATTGATTTATCAATAATTCTCTTTAATTTATTTGGATCTTTATTATAGTCTTTTTTAGTTTCCAGGGTGAGATCTATTACGTTAATATTAAGATAATTTTCATCGACAGTATATTTGGTACTGTAATTCTTTTGTCTTTTCTATTAGAATTCTTTATATATATATATATATATCTTCAAAATTTATAAAATTTATATATTCTGAGAAACCTCAAATTTGTGTTAACTCAAAGCACCACAGAAATATCTTTTATATGAACTTACAGAATTATAAATTAAAATGTAAAATTAAAATTATAAATTAATTCTTCTTACTGTTGCAAGAGTCTGAGGGGTAATATTGAATATTCCGCATCCTGAAAACTCAAAATCTGATGAAGCTAACGACACAATGTTTAAGAATCTCTGGAAAAAAGTAACATTTTAAAATTAATGTCTTAATTTATAATTTAAAGCAATGTAAAACTTATTTATAAATTTTCATTCGTTTCCTTTGTTTTACGATTTAAATACATTCATCTTTTGTACTAAAGTTGTATTTCAAGTATTTTAAACCCACTATCTTTTCAATTTATGTTCTACTTATAATTTCTTATTTGTTGAAATCCATTAAATTCATTCTTAAATTAAAACCAATTTCACATCAATATGCTATTAAAACTTTGACAGTTTAAAGGTAATATCTGAAATATATTATCCACAAGTTAAAATAAATGTCATTAGCAATTGATAAACAGGGATTGTGATACAACAAAAGCTATTCTACATTGAAGAGCCAACAATGAAATACATGAGACAGGAATGAAATTATTTGATATTTTAAAGAAACAAGCATTGTTGATTTATTTTGTGAATTTGATTAAAGAATAAATCATCTTCAGAGCTAGGAACAGACAATCATTGTCTATACCTAAGATGTTCAAGACAAGACAAGACAAGATTAAAGAATAAGAAAGCTTACAGACATAAGAAACGTAAAAAAATTTACCTCAATTTCTCGTTGGGTTTTATTTTGTTTAGAAGTAGCCATTTTCATCAGCTGCAATTTTATAGCTTTCATCTATTAAAAAAAATGCTTGGATTTTAAAACCACTATATTGATAATCTATCTTTCTATCTTTTCATATATTTAAATGTAAGGCATTAAAATCTAAGTCACTATAAATAAAAACAACATATTATATGCTTTCAAAATATGTATAGTACATATATATATATATAGAGGGAGATAATGATATTAGTTACTGTCTCAATTTTCTATATACCAGGTGTTCTATGAGGTGTTCTATATACCAGGTGTTCTCATATAAATAACGTGAGGCGTTTGAAGCGCCATAAGTTGATAAATATTAGGCGCATCAATCTCAAATTTTGGATTGGAGGCTTATGGGTCATGGGGAGTGCAGTCATGAGAAAAAAATTTCTTGTTCACATACTCATCACCAGGGGGAATGGGGCGCTGCTGTCGGCTAGGCAGTATCTTCTGGTTTTCGTTGTTCGTTCGAATTCGGAATTGTGGAAGAGAACGGTTGGTAACAGAAGATGTTCAATGTGTCCTCCATCCTCAGAGACCATTTGCATTCGATGCAATCGCATTCCATGCGTGATGTGTGCGGTGTAGCTTCATATTGCATGAAGACTACTGTGTTTAGAGCCCAATGCTACTTCAGGAATGGAAACACTTGGTTTCGCAATAAAAATGCGTAGCCATGTCCTGTAACGGTGCAGGTTTGTAGACCGTGTGCACATTCCAGTTCGAAGAAATATGGACCAACAAAGAGCGTAGTAGTGAAACCACACATCACTGTTACTTTTGATGAACGTATGTTTCTTCACCGTGTTCCACCGGCGGTTCTGATCCCCATATGCGGCAGTTGTGCATATTAACATTGCAGTTAAGGGTGAAATGTACTTCATCGGACCACAGAATATTCCAAAGCCACTGATTGTCTAGGTGACAACGTACAAGAAATTCCAGTGCAACGTTTGATGGTTACCAAAGTCTGAAGATAAAGTGCTGTGTGCTGCGGATCTTTTAGAGATTAAGATGAAGGACCTTACGATTAATTACATGTACTGTTGACACTGGTAATTGTGACTGTCGAGAGACGGCTCTACCACTGCTGCATCCAAATTGGTTGGTAAGAGCTTGATCCCTTAGCAAACCAAACATCGACTGAGGTCCTTGACCCCTTCTGATGCCTCTAATACACCTGCATTCACGTAATGCCCTAGTGGCATTCGAATACAACTGATAATAAAGCTTCACGAGTAAAACGCGTTCAACCAATGTTAACGCCATTGCTGTGTTCTTGTTGAAGCCTAGTGCACGAGTCATCGTGTGCTAGCCTTTTCAAGGAGACCTCCATTTGCCTAGGCAAAAGAGCGCCACAAGCCCCCTATTGGTGACTATGTCAACTAGAGACTTTTTTCTCATGATTGTACTCCCATGACCTAAAAGCCAAAATCCAAGGTTTGCAATCGATGCGCCTAACATTTATCAACTTATGGCGCTTCAAACACCTCACATTATTCCTTACTTTAACGTTTAAAGATACTGAAGATAATTGTACAATAAAAAACAAAACGTATCAGGAAAATGGATATTTTGCTTTCAAAAATTACTCGAGATAATTTTGAAAATGGATATCGAGATAAGCGAGTTTTAAACAATGTTTTCTAAGTTCATCAGGGCTAATCTTTACTAATCTTTACTAATCTTTTCTAATTAACAGATGCAAACATTAACATCAAGAAAGATTGAATACTTTTGATTATGTTGGTTTAATGTAAAATTGAAATTAAGATTGGCTTCTAAAAGATGAACTCTAATGTTTTTAGTTCAGAAAGTAAAACTGGTGGACTGTTTTTGTTTTATTTCGTTTGTTTTTTAAAATTTAGTATAATGCTTCTTTAAGCTGCATTTTAAAATATGATCCCACAATATTTTAGTCTTCACTCCTTCCCCCAACCCCACCCCGTAGTCCATAACATTTCGGGCAAAGCCCTGCATCTTCATCCAAACTATGCGGAACATCTAATTAATACTCTCCTTCGTTTAACCCATAATTATTTCACTCGCATTATCCTACCTACATCTCTTGCATATGACTACATGAAGATTAACATACTGTAATACACATTTTCATGTATTGAATTGAAAACGAGATATCCTTCCAATTCCGTACGAAACATATTTCAGATCTCGCTGACCAGCAAAGGGTTTTGAAGAATCAATTTGGTCATGTCTTGCTTTGTGAGGGACATTATTCTGTTGAAAAACACATCTTGTTCATTTGACTGAGCTTTGAAATTCTCAATATTCCAATTACACATTTTTCTCTTTTTTTCCCACTTGTCTGTTTGTATGCATATTGCGATGAAACGACTTCGCGGCTTACCATTAAAATTTACTATGTAGTCTAATTATGATCTAACTTAAAACATTTAAGTTAGATGTTCTGCCTCGGTCCCCATCCCTCATTAAATGATTAAACTGTTTTCAAAAATTGATATTATATTTATTTATGTTCCAAATAAACAATCATAAAAATAAACATATTACATGATAACCGATAGATGATAATTATATAACTTGCAACATTCTTCAATCACGGTTTAGCTGAAAATACTCACCTGACTGCTGAACTTGTAGGCGCTAAAGAATAGAACTAAAATCATCAATAAACAAATGATTACAGAACCGGTAGAACTAAATACTGATCGATGGCTGATGACTTTGGTGATGACAAGTTGAGTTAAAACAATATATAAGGTAGTAGAAATGCGAAACGAACACATGGTAATGGTAAAACACAGAAATGAAGAGAACATATCGCGAATGCTAAAGAAAAGAGTTACTAAGCAATCGTACAGTTCAACTGGTAGTTTAATGGCGGTGTGCACCAAACTTCAGTTAACTTGAAGGACTGCTATTTGGACGGAGCTAAAATTAGTGGGGGGTGCTGCTCCACAAAAATTTTAGCCTTTGTTTTAAAATTGTGTGAAAGGAAACAAACATGTATAAAAAGAAATTTATCAAGTTTTTGAATAAATTTTCTTTTTATACATGTTTCCTTTCACACAATTTTAAAACAAAGGCTAAAATTTTTGTGGAGCAGCACCCCCCACTAATTTTAGCTCCGTCCAAATAGCAGTCCTTCAAGTTAACTGAAGTTTGGTGCACACCGCCATAAACCTTGCTTTACTGTTTCTTGCAGAATGAAGAGTCTTACCAAAGCATTTAACATAATCAGAATAAATTTTACAGAAACTAAAAAATAAAGCAATCAAAGTGTAAATAGTAAAACTCCAAATACATGTTAAAATTTCAAAAGTTACACCCACTACCGTTACCTCTTTTTGCCAGTAAAAAGCGAAACTTAAAGATCTTGAAATACTGAATAGACTAGCTAATATTACGAAAAAGAGAATATAAAAATATCTATTCCCCTGGTATCCTAACCTCTTACTCAAAAGCCCTTCGTGATCGTTAAGTTTTTGGAAATGTTTTCGGCATTTGAACATTAAATCTAAAGTAAAAATAGGGAAAAGTGTGAGTTCAAAGTACAAACGATATGTTCCAACTTCACTTAATGATCTCAAAAAGTTATTAGAAATTTCCGAAGATGCATAAATTTCTTTCTTGCTGAATAGCAGCACAAAATGAATGAGTGTTCCAATGAAATATAAAAGTCTTACAACACAGCAATAGACGAAGTCAACGCTTTGGAATGTAAATCTCAAATTCATTGATGAATCCATTTGAAATGGAACAAAACCAAGAATCTTTAATATCATTGCTAACATTCTAAACATTTTATAAGAACAGCAAAGATTCCTTTGTTTAGGAAGAGAAAAAGAATCATTAACCCACTGATCTGTTTCTATCATTGTAACTACTTGTAAAGTGATATCATTTGTATAATATTTATAGAAATGAAAACACGAAAGCAATTCTTATTACTTGAACATTACAGACAATCGTTGGGTGTAGGTTTGCACTGAAATGAATGCTCTCAAACTGGAAAATGATAAGAAAAGAAACTGAATGTTTGATAATTTGCCTTAACAGAATTAATTCCATTCATTGCCAGATCTTTTGTTTTAGTATGTTTTATATTCTAAAAATATTACTTATAAAGCTATAAAATTGATAGCTTAAAATAAAAAAGATAAGAAAATACGTAAAGAGAATAAAAAAAAATTATCAATGAAATTTCTGAATTAGCTTATCTTCTATTAAAATGAAACTTCAATAGACATAGAATAGACTATCTGTTGTATAATCCTAGTTGCAGAATATGAATAAATTCTGTGAATTAGGAAAAGTAAATTGCAAATGATAACAGAGTAAATCTTCATAGCTTGCAGGTCCCAGATGAATGTTTTGGATTAATGGTTAGGGAGTCAAAGGAAATTGTTTGAGCAGAATGTTAGCAAGGTGGTTATTTATCACGTAATTGTATCAATTTCCGACATGAATGAAGAGTTGGAAATGAAAACACTACAGTTATTACTGGGATGTCGTCAATATTTATTGATTAACTTTTGCACCAAAATGAATGCTTGGAAAGAGAGACTGAACTAATATAAGTTAGAATAGAATTAATTTCTTTTATTACTTCAAATGATATCAATCAAAGAAAACCAAAATTCAAAACCAAATTCTTTTCAATTTTATGTATTGTTCTGTTGACCTTATTCTGGCTTTTAGTTCTTTTAATATCTGATATCTTATTAATAAACTTATTAGTAATTATTAGAAGAATTATAAGTAGGCATGAGAATGGCACCTCCAGAAAAACTAAACTAAAAACAAAATACACATTAAAAATAAAATAAATAAAGTTGTGCTGCCCTCCACCAGCCTCTAAGAATTTTTTATGCGCAATTAAAATAAGAAAAGCGCCTAAAAAAATGGATTAACAGATTAAAAGGGTGAGATCGTGTTTACAAATGACATCCCAAAAAGCTGTTTCTAGCTTGATTGGCGATTATCAGTTGGGAGTAGTCATTGTCAACAGACTAGATCTCGTACAGAGGTGAATATACATATAAGTAGGCATGGGAATGGCAGCTCCAGAAAAACTAAACTAAAAACAAAATACACATTAAAAGAATATTAGAAGAATTATTATAATTATAAAAAAAGGCATAAAAAGTTTACAAATTAAAGGTTTACTGAGCTGTTTTTGGAAATTTTGTACCAGGAACCAAAGACGGAACCGTTTCGAGATTCCTATCTCTCATCGGTTGGGTTCGCCCAGTACTCAACAGCTCAGTGGAACCAAAAGAAACATAAACAAAGGACAAAGGAACAAAGCAAAGACCCTTAAGTTAAAAAAAACCCTCAAATATAAAAATATAAATGGCAATCAATTAGGGTAAAGTGATCAAATGTCGGCCACATACTACAAATAACCAGAAAATAAAAGATCTGATGACTTAGTTTATATGATTGAAACACATTTTTAGATTTATTGTAATTTTAATGAAATAAAGAAGTATGGCATTACGAAAAATACCTATTATTAAGTTAACTACGCTTTAATTACTACAACCTTACAATGTGACCAAATGTCGGCCAGGGTGCCTTAATGTCGGCCAGGGGATGACCAAATGTTGGCCAGTTAAAAATATGCATCAGTTAAACATTGATGTTCACAGGAATTTATTAAAAAAATCTCATTTTAACATTTAGAATACAAATTTATGTAAAAAATATTATGAAAATGTTTATTTTCTTCTCCTTGTTAGATTTTGGGAATTTTCTTTCTTTTTCAACTCTTGTTTCTGCTGCTGTTTTTCGCTTTCTCTCTCTTCAAAGCAGCTGCTTTAAGCCTATTTTCTCTTTTATTTATTTGTAGCTCTTCCTTTTCTTTCTTTTCTTTTGCAGCTTTCAGTTCCATTTCATATACCACATCTGATGTTAATATAAAATGTTTATTGTAAGTAATTTATTGTATTTATTGTAACCTTATTTCATCCATGATATGAAAGTGTTTTCTGGAATTTATAAAACTAAATATGTTTAATAATACAATTCTGTGCTCTGATCGTTTCAATGTGCAATAGCCTAGCCTACAGTGGAAATATTGCAATAATAGATGAAAAGAAATTAATTTTCCTATGCATTTTCTAGCCAAATTGTCCTTGTCCATACCATAATTTCCTTGGCAGTTAAAAGGACGTTAAATATTTACTAATATTTCCCTTTTTTTTAAAACTATTTTATGGCTATGCCATAATTCAGAAAATT
>JAFIDM010035314.1:0-13216 GCA_023159025.1 Thereuonema tuberculata | reverse complement strand
ACACAGATTACCGGCCTTTCAGTATCTACATGTCGCAGCCGTCGAGACACAGTTTGGCGGGATATCCTCGTTCTAGTGCTGGAATAGAGACGACTTGCAAACTGTCTGGCCGTCTGACGTTGATCGCTTAGCTATTACCGCTAAGTGTTAGTCTTCATATGCAGTCGTAGAGCGAGGGCGACCTCCTCCTGTGAGTCTGGAACACATTCCTATCGTTTTAAATGCTGCCCAGAGTCTCGCGACACCAATACGTGCGATTCCAAATATTCCGATTCCGTGGTTGTGAGCCCGTCTTCCAACTTTCCAATAATCGTTCCCCGGTTAAACTCATCGTGTTGATGTCCTCGAGAAATGACAAAATGTTCACGTTGGTAGTGTTAGACCTTCTCGTCGAGAAGTTCAGACAAAGACGGTTCCCCAGCTGGGCCAATTTTCTTTTTTATTTCCTTTTGCGCTATCACTTGGACCCTATGTGCGCGATTCGGAAATTTGCATGTGAACCTGTTTTCTACTGAACATCTACAGTTATGCAAATCGCCACAAGGTGATTTTCCTCAGATTCTGTGGCTGTAAACCCTAAAAATGTCGTCTATCCTTCAAATGTGTGTATTTTTTAGGACCCATATCAGTTATTTTCCTTCTCTTTAAATACTGACCTTCATTTAAATGAATATTAATTTTTTGTTGAATTACTAAATTTTTAAACTGAAAATTCAGAAACCAAATGATGTTTCTTTCATTTCTGATAAGTAGTCTTTCTTTAGAGGCTGATTATTCAATGTTTAATTGTCTAATTCCGTTTTTGTCTTACCGCATTGCAGTCAATTTTATTTCTTTTTAGCGTTCATGCAAATGTATCAAATCTTAACAGCGAAATAAGCAACTATAGTAACTATGATGTAGAATGAGAAAACTGTCAGACACGATAATTTCTAAATGGAATGGTGTGTCAAAGGTTGAAAGATAAACAGTCAATAGTTGCTAGGTTTCGTTTAGTAGTTGTTGATAAACATTTTTTTTTAAGTTATTCACTCGTAAAGACACTTATTATCGTATGAAGCTTTTGTTGAATTATTAGCAAATACATTATTAAGTGTTTTTATAGTTTTATTTTTTGCAATAAACTATCAATGCTGTTTATTATTCTCATATATTTTGTCACATCCGAAATATTAATGACCTACAGGTAAGTTTTATTAGTGTGGCGAAGATATTTTATTTTTCAGAACTGTATATAATATTGATAAGTGATAACTTATATAAAATATTCATATTAGATATTAGTCAGCTCTATTTCCAATGTATAAAAACCATTAGGCAAAGAGAGACCATTCCAGAATATCGACGTTATGACATTAGAAATACTTAAATATCATCATATTGAATATAATCAGTGAGAAATACTTAATTTAAATGAATTTCATGGATCAGTTCTATCGTAATTGTTCACAGAGATCCGCGTTGAAAGGTGGATAGAATTTACTTAAAAAGAAATAGAAAAAGTTGAACTAATTTAGTGGTTCAGCGCCTGCTCTCTTTCTTTCCTAAAATTTTGTTCCTCATTATTATTCTCAATAACATTATTGTTTGGGATTTTTGATTGTTTTATTTATTTTACTTTTTTACGTCAAGTGAGTTTTTCAGTATCAATAATCACAGTGATTATTAAGAGACGAGAATGTACATTTAATAATTTTAATCTGAAGTAATTTCTAAATTATTGTTTCTTTATTAATTTCTGCATATCGACGAAGGAAAAGTTAATGTAATTTATAACGAGGAAAAAACCTATTGATATATAGATTTTTGCAGTAATTTCCGATGTATATCGAAAGAACTGAAGGAATGAAAGGAGCGATAAGAAAATCAAAGATTAAAAAATGATGTTATGGTTTAAAGAATAACAAACCATTCGAAAATGCAGAAAATCCAATTTCATTTCAAGTTTTGAAAAAAGAAAATATGGAAGCAGCCTAAGACATGCAAGAGACTTAACTAAAGTAATAATATCGAAAATTTAAAATACTCAACGAATTTCATACCTATTTTGATAAATATATTTGTATTTTATTACTGTTATTACATTTTAAAAAAATCTTAAAGGTTAGTTTTTAACTCTTAAAGTATGTTCTTTTATTTTATAGAAGATTAATGTTAGAACTAATAGAACTAATATCGAAAACAAACGACTTTACGTTTGGAGTAACTTCGGAGAGAACTAATTCTTAAACGTTAGATTTTTCACTATTGAAGTAAGTGGCTTTGTTTTATAGACAATTAATCTTAGATTAACTAACTACAACTGAAAATTTAGAAAACAAAACGATGCTTTGTTTGGGGTAACTTAATAATAGATTCAAATTATTCTTTGTTTAATTCTCTACTGGTTTTGCTGCATCACAATCAACCTTCTATTGGAGATCGTACATATTTATTGCATCATAGCAGCAAAATTAGCACAAAAAAATAGTGTTTTTAGTAATTAAAATAAAAAAGATATGTGTGCTCAACATGTTTTTAAGCTGAAAAATGCTTCAAAGGTTCAAAGGTCAACCATCAATAGTTATCTTGTTATGTTTAGCAACTCCTTAACAGTTTTTAAAAAGTAAAGACACTTTATATTCTTTTTCTTTTTTGTTATTGTAAGAAAATTGACATGTTCCATCAAAATTCTTAGTAATTTATCGAGTATTTCTTAGTAATTTATGTATTTCTTAGTATTTCTTAGAATTTATCATTTCTTATTATTAATGTTATTAATTTTATAATATTTTGGCATACAGGTCATGCTAGTGATTAAAAAGGTGTGGATATCTCAGATTTCATAACTAGAAATAATGTTGATGATTTTGGAACAGTGGCTTCCATAATTAATGGCTTCATTAACTAAGGAAATCGCGATATCAAAAAAATTCATAAAAAATGTAAATGGAAATTTATGAAAACGTATCGTATGTTTTACATTAGCTATCTACCAAAGAACATTTTGCCTGAAACAATATGATTTGCTTCAACAACGACCACTTACAGAACCAGATTAACAATGTGGCATCGAAATTATGTAGAAAGTACCACAAATGTGTGATATGGTCACTTCTGATAATGATTCAGACACCACGTGAATGTTTAATGCTGTTGATGATGGTGTGTGGATTTTAGGTATATAATAATGTCTCAGCTCTTAGATACAATTCTTTTTGAAATTTATTCTAAGCCCAACCAAGTCTTGAGGAGTAGAGTTGAGCTCAGAAATCAATCAACTTAAAGGCATTCGCGTAATGGTCGATACGAATAATTTTGGAGAGCCACTGCGCCAATTCATACTTCCAACAATATGCTTTGAAGATATTGATTCTTTGGCGTGCCTTAATATAATGAATTAATTGTCTTTTTGTATGACAAATGTATCGCTTTTTCACCCGATAAAGTGCGAGAATATAGATTCTGGACAAAACTCTTTAATGTCTAAGATTCAGGGTTACTTTGAAAAAATACATAAAGATATGCTCCCTTAAAGTTCCCTCCCAAAATCACAAATTTTATGAAACCTTCTAGTTTGCATCATCAGAGCATATCTCATCAAGTGATATAGTGCTTCAAGTGATACCGCTACTATTTCGGAAAAGTTTAGTGGTATCAGAAAACAGTCTTAATTTTAATTAATCTTAATTATTTTTAACTGTATTATTATTTCCTTTATTTAGTGTTGCTTTTGATATAATATGATTGTTGTGTTTAAAAGCAACATGGATATTTTGGAGGTTTGATTCTAGTTCTTTATTATAGAAGTTATATTAATAAGATTCATAGCAACGTACGCTTAAATCTAAGTAATAGGTGTCAGATGCAAACTTTAAGGTAAATAGTAAATGTAAGAAACAGACTTAAATTAAGTAATGGCTGTAATATGCAGATTTAAAGCTAACAATAAGAAATCAAGATGCTTTTTTTCGATTTGGTTAATTTTTTTCTATATTTAATATTATAATATTGACAACGTATTTTCAGAGTAAAATAAGCAGCATTTGATGAAAGCTAAAGTTGGATTCTCGATCCTAAACAGATTAAGAGTCTTTTAATACATGACTTCAGTGTTATACAAACATTTTTTTTAAATTTTGAAAAACTAACTTATTCCAAACTTCAATTCTACAAAAGTTTAATAATTCAATATATGCATATCAAAAATAAAGTTTTGGTTCTTATTATCATAGTATTAAAATGTCTAACAATTCCATTAAAACTATATTGTTTTATTAAATATATGTTATAACAAATTTTAGGAAAGCTTCCATTCTATCCTTCATGAAGCTTCAGAATACACACAAATAATTATTTTTGAAAATAAGATCTGAAGCTTTCCCGGCGTCGACGAATAAAAAATTCTTCTCGGAAGATTAACCAGGTGAGGGCGATGTAGTAATCCGAGCTTTTGGACGCGTCCATCTTCAGAGAAATGAATGGAGATGTCGGGGCTAGAATTTCTTTTCAAAATTATTTGATTTAGGATGCCAATAACAAAATTCGTCAAATACGCTCTTTTTGATTTTGATAAAGAATACTCATAAGAATACTCATAATTTCATGTTTATAACTCAAGCGGTTTTCGAGCTATGCATACCTTTCAAGAAAAATGTCTCTCATTACACACCCAAGGACACCAACATCGAAAATTCGTTGTTGATTTCCACCAAATACAATAATATCAAATTTCGTGTTTCTAGCTCAAACAGTTTTTGAACTACGTATAACCTTCAAGAAACCTAACCTCCCCCTCCCCCACGCTTTACATCCCTTTCGGGATTTTATTTTTAAAACTCTTTTCTTGGTGAGCGCTTACGTTATAAGGGGAACCCATCCCGAAAATTTTAAGTTTCTAGGTTCAGCGGCTGTGCGAATCTCAGACAAAGACAATTAATCCCTAGCTGTGGCAATTTCCTTTTTATCTCCTTTCGAGCTACGACGTTACCTCTGTACCTGCGATTCGGAAATCTGCTTATGGACCTTTTTTCTACTGAACATCTACAGTTATGTAAATCGCCTCCAACTGTTTTCACAGATTCTGTGACTGTAAACCTTAAAAATGTCGCCGATCCTTAGCTTTTGGAAATGCGTGTATTTTAAATGACCCACATCAGTTATTTTTATTCTCTTTACATGCTGGCCTTCATTTAAACAAATATAATTTTTTTTGTTTAATTACTACATTTTTAAAAGAAATGATTTACAAAACAAAGGGTATTTCTGTACTTTCAGATAGTAGTCTTGCTTTAGATGCTAATTTGTCATTTTAATTATCTAATTCAGTTTTTGTCTTATTGCATTGCAGTCAATTTTGTTTGTTTGTAGCGATCATGCAAATGTATCGAATCGTAACAGCGAAAGAAGCAACTTAATGATTTAATAATTAAGATGTAGAATGCAGAAACGTATCAGACACAGTAATTTCTAAATGGAATGGTGTGTCATTGGTTGAAAGATTAACAGTCAATAGTTGCTTGGTTACGTTCAGTAGTTGTTGAATAAACACTTCTTATTTAATTTTTACTAGGTGGAACCCGTGAAATATTCTCGGTAGTTAAAAAAAATTCCACATTTTTGAAATACCGTGAAATGTTTCAAAAACAGAAGATTGAGAACGATGTTCTAAGCTCATTGTGGAAAAGCCATGACTTCCGTAACAGCCCAAATATAATTTGAATGACTAAGCAAACTTTTGTTAAATAAAACAAAATACAAAAATGATTTACCAGTTTCGCAGTAGCCAGAGCTACGCATTCTCATTATGAAACATAATGGCTCAATAGATTAAATATACAACAATGAACGCTGAAACCAGAGGGTCGGAGAGAGAATATTTTAAAGTGTATTTTTAATTTTAACAATATACTAACACATGTAACAATAACGAATGTCCAACAGCCAATAACAATCCATCCTCCCCGGGCAACAATGACGGCACGTGGTCCCTTATTATGTCTTCACTTCGTTCAGTAGCGAGCGAGCGACTATCCCAGAATTCCATGGGAACACAGCCAATGCTGTGAAATTACGTAAAAACCGAGGTTTTACAAACTCTGATAAATTATGATGCATGAACTTCATGCATTTCAGTGTAAACTTCATTTAAGTGTGAAAGAAAATCTCAATATGCTGATAATAATTGTGTAATCGCGCTCGTCGAGCTGGAGTGGAGCGAATAGTAGAGCCACCATGTCTACAAATAGGCATGGCGTCACGATTGACGTGTTCCAACGCTGTATTGCGATTGGTTATTTCTCCGACTCTGGTTACAAACAACCGTTTTTTGCTTATTAATAGTATGATTCAGTAGTAATGAGAAGACACTTTTCATCGTCTTTATTTTCTTCTTGAATTATTAGCAAATACATTATTAAGTGTTTTTATAGTTTTTTTTTTTTCGAAATAAACTATCAATGCTTATTATTACTCTCATATATTTTTTACCACGTGTCCGAAACGTTAATGACCTAAATGTAAGTTATATATTTATTTCAGCGGCGATATTTCACATTTCAGAACCATATATAATACTGATAATTTTATAAAATATTTATATCAGATATTAGTAAGCTCTATTTCCAATTTATAAAAACCATTAGGCAAAGAGATTCCATTGCAAGATATCGATGTTGTGGCATTATAAATATTTAAACATCATCATATCGATTATAGTCAGTCAGAAAAACTTAATATTCAATGAATTTTATGATCAATTCTATCGTAATTGTTTACAGAGATCCGCGTTGAAAGGTGGACAGAATTTACTAAAGAAATATCAATAAATTTGTACTAATTTAGTAGTTGAACACGTTCTTTCTTTCTTTCATAAAAATTTCATTCCTCCTTATTATTCTCAATTATATTATTGATAAATTACATTAATAAAATTATAATTTTATTGATTAATTATTATAAATATATCTATCTGTATAATCAAGATGGTAAATTGTATAATTTTAGGAATGACTTAAATTTTAAACTTGATTATCCGCAAATATGTAATAGGCTAGTTATGGAGAATGTAACATGAAAAAAATTTTACAGGATATAATTAATAAAATAGGTATAAAAAACATAAATAAAATTGATAAAATATCTTCATTAAAAAGATTTCTTAAGATTTGGTTAATAACTAATATTAATCCTATGGTTAAATAGGAGAAATAAAACAAAAAAAAACTGTTTTTTAAGAATAATGATAATTTATGTTTTATTTTGTCTGTAACTCTTTGTTTGCATCAAATCAGTGATGTATCATTTACTTTGTTTTATATTCTGATTTTTGATTGTTATTCTATTTTTGTTTAACTAATGTATTCGAGCCTGTTGATGGGATTGTTTTAGTTCAATCCTATCAGGACGAAAAGAATTTAATGAAAGTAAATAAAAAAAATATATTTTTTTTTAATTCATTTCTTTGTTTTATTAACTGAGGGAAATGAATTATGAGTTTATTATTTTCTTCACGTCACATGAGTTTTTTAAGTATCAATAATCATAGTGCCTTTTATCATGAAATGAACATATTTTTTAAAAAATGATTTGATGTTCAGGTTCTTAACTTGTATCAAAAAAATTTTATCTGTTGAAATAAATAAATGAAATAACTGTTTCTTCTAATATTATATATGTCACTATTTTTGTCCTTTTTCTTTTGTTTACTCATGCTTTTTCATTATTGTTTTTTAAATTATTACATCTTCTATCATTTTAAAAAGAGAGGAATTCTCTTTTTCATGTTAAATTTTTAATTTTATTTTATAAAAACCTTGAAAAAGTTTTATGAAAATAAAACGAAATATTGGTATATGTCCACGTTGTCAAGTTGTCAGGAGTTTATTTATGTATTTGTCTATTTTCAAAATGTTAAAATTATATAAATCACTGAATCTATGATCATTAAGAAGAAGATAATGTATATTTAATAATTTTAATCTTAAATAATTTCTGAATTATTGTTTCTTTATTTAAAGATTTCTGCATATCAAAGAAGGAAAAGTTAATGTAATTTATAACGAGAAAAAAACCTACTGATATATAGATTTTTGCAGTAATTTCCGATGTACATCGAAAGAATTAAAGGAACGAAAGGAGCGATATAAAAATCAAAGATTAAAAAATGATTTTATGGCTTAAGGAATAACAAACCATTCCAAAATGCAGGAAATCCAATTTCATTTCAGTTTTACTAAACAGAAAATATAGAAGTAGCCTAAGACATGCAGGAGAATTAACTAAAGTAATAATACCGGAAATTTAAAATACTCAACGAATTCCCTATCTATTTTGATAAATATATTTGTATTTTATTGCACCTATTACATGTAAAGAAATTTTATACATTAGGTTTTCACTGTTCAAGTACGTGCCTTTATTTTATAGAAGATTATGCTTGATTTAACTAACTAAAAATTCAGAAAACAAACAATGCTTCGTTTGGGGTAACTTATACCTAATAGAAATAATAGATTTACATTCTTTTTTGTTTAATTCTCTTACTGCCTCCTGGTTTTGCTGCAACACAATCAACCTCCTATGTAGAAATCGTACAAATTATAGCAGCAAAATTACTAAAATTTAGTTTTTTTAGTAATTAAAATAAAAAAGGCAATGTTAAGACACAGAAGTTTTTTAAACTGAACATTGCATCAAAAGTAGAAAGATTAACCATCAATAGTTATCTTGTTACGTTTAGCAGCTCTTTAATAGTTTCATTTCAGTTTTTCTTTATATTCTTTATTTTTTTGTTCTTTTAAAAAATTTGACTTATTCCTTCAAAATGTCTTAGTATTTCGTAGAATGTATCATTTCTTATTATTAATGTCATAAATATCACAATATTTTGGCGTACATGTCTTGCTACTCAGTAAAAAGGGGTAGATATCTAAGGTTTCATAACTTAAAATAACATTGATAATTTTGTAACAGTGGTTTCAATATGTAAGTCGTTTATTTTGAAAGTGACCTAAGTCCATTTTTCAATTTTTTTGTTTGTTAACTGTAGTAATGTATGCAAATTCCACGTTAGCAGTCATAGACCACCTTTTCTGATTGACTATATTCAGATTAAAAGATAATTTTGGACACATAAGTCACTGCAGTAACTTCAATACTTAAAAACATTACTTTGAAAGTGGCCTAAGTTTAATCCATTATTCATAATATCCGAAAGTGCGGATTTTCAACGCAACAGAAATGAAAAACATTGAAAGGCTTTTAAAGAAAATATTTAATTTAATCTTTTCAAAATATAATACTCTAAACGAACATCAGAAACGTCAATTAAGAATCAAACACAACATTTTATTAACAAAACAAAAAATTACCTATACACTATTAATAAAAAACTTTTATATTGTAAATAATAAAATAAAGACAGTTCCTAATATAACAAATACTCATAGCAACCTACAGAATATATTAAAGTATGAAAATCCAAAACATAATTACGGCCTTAGAAACAATAACAGGATTTTAACGAAACTGTTCAGCCAGTTAGATCCTGAGATATATAATGTAAAAAATATCGGAAAATTAAAAAAGCTTCTAATAGAAAAAATAATCAACGAAAAAATAATTTGGAACATATAAATGGAAAAGCTAAAGAAACTATATCTTTATTTCTTGTTGTATTTTATATCTTGTTCATGTTGCTCTTGTTATTTTTATATAAGATTTTAACTTACTTTAATTATATACTGTTCTTATTTTTCATATAATATTTTTACTTCACTCTAATTATGTACTGCTCTTATTTTTTTTTTTTTTGTAATATCTTTACAAAAGATTTTTTTTTTGTAATATTTTTACTTAATGTATTCTTTGTTATCAATCATACTTTAACTAATCTCAGCACCTACATCACAGGTACGTGAGTTTACCTAGTAGGACTGTAATGTTTAAATTTGCAAGAAATAATAAAAAAAAAAGCATGTTGAATAGTAAAATTATTACTTTACACTACTTTATAAAAATATAAAATAAATTACAACAGCGAAATACAGGGACATGATGTACTTACTACGATGTATACCACCGGAGCACCATTACTTCTTCAAATTCCTTCGGCATACACAAAATGTAGATGAGCAGTAAATTGTTATATAATTTATGTAGATAAAAAATTACCTTCATTGCATAAATTGTGTTTGTGAATTGTTATAAATAAATACAAAATAAACTGAATTTGGTTTTTTCAATTTGAAGCTCGCGTCGAATGGACTTGGACGCTTCCAAATTTTATACAAAGTAATTTGTTAATTCTGAAAGTGGCCTAACTCCATTTGCGGTAAAAAAAACCACCTATTATTCACATAATAATTGCTATTATTTTAATAGGAATTGTAAATTTAACTTTTTTAAATGCGCTGAAGCAGTGTGGAACATTGGTATCCTACACGTATATTTTTAATTTTATTGAAACGCAAACTCTTAAATATCTTATTTAAACATAAATAGACTTGGGTCACTTTCAAAATAAACGGCTCATGTAGCAGTTTTATTAACTAAGGAAATCGTGATAAAAAAAATTCATTAAAAATGTATATTGATGTTTAGGAAAACATTTAGTATGTTTTACATTTCTTTCTTCCCGTGAACATTTTGTCTCAAAAATTGATTTGCTTCAACAACGACCACTTACAGAACCAGATAACAATGTGGCATCGAAATTATGGAGAAAGTACCACAAATGTGAGATATGGTCACTTCTGATAACGTTAGAGACACCACGTGAATGTTTCATGATGTTGATCAGTGGTCGGCAACCTTTTGTTGTAAAAGGGCCAAATATGTTATGTGGGGATTACTGCGGGCCGCACTTGGGCCAAAAAGGAAAATCTTAATATAACAACCAAAAAAAAAAACGAAAAATCTTAATTTAACAATCAAAAAAAAAAAAAATTAAATCTTCCAACACGCCCCGCGGGCCGCACCAAAACGCTTCATGGGCCGCATGCGGCCCGCGGGCCGCGGGTTGCCGACCGCTGATGTTGATGATCACTTGAGTGTCTGGATTTTCGGAAAGTAATAACTCTGAGTTCTTAGATACCATTCTTTTTTAAAACTATTCTAATCTCAACCAAGTCTCGAGGAGTAGACTTCAGCTCAGAAATCAATCAACTTAAAAGCATTCGCATAATGATCGATACGAATAAGTTTGGAGACCTAACTGCCCCAATCCATGCATCAAACAATCTGTTTTGAAGATGTTGATCCTTCGGAGTGACTTAATATAACGACTAAATTGTCTTTTCGTGAGACAAATGTATCGCTTTTTCACCTGATAAGGGTTCTGGACAAATCTCTTTGATGTCTAACATTCAGGTTTACTTTGAAAAAAAAAACCGAAAGATAAGCTCGTTCAAGGTACTCTCTTTCAATCACATATTTTATGAAACCCTTCTAGTGTGCATCCTCAGAGCATATATCATCCAGTGATAAAGGGGTTCAAGTGATACCGCTACTATTTCATCAGAAAAAAAGCCTTAATTTTAATCTATCTTAATGATGTAGTAGCTATATTATTATTTCCTTTATTTAATGTTGCTGTTGATATAATACGATTGTTGTGTTTAAAACAACAAAGATATTTTGGAGGTTTCGTTCTAGCTCTTTATTATAGATCTTCTATTAATAAATTTCATAGCGACATAACTTTTGTTGTTTTTAACCATTTAGCCGCATCCGACTCTTGGCGATTCTATGGGTTATCTCTCGCCACTCTTTCCGATCTTGTGCCTTCCTTCTTAACTGCTCTCAAACTTAGGCTTGTGATTGTTTTAATAGTGTCTATCCAGGTGATCCTCGGTCGGCCACGCCTTCTTTTCCCACTCATCATTCCCAACATTATTGCATTCTCAAGTGAATCAGATCGTGACACATGTCCAAAATATTTGAGCTGCATTCTTGTAATCTTCCCGCCAAGTGAAATTTCAGGTTTCATGCATTTCAAAACCTCCCTGTTTGTAACCTTTTCTATCCATGGAATTCGTAAGAGTCGTCTCCAACACCACAGTTCGAACCCATCTATTCTTCTCCAATCAGCTTTCTTCATTGTCCAACTTTCGCATCCATACAATGCAATAGGAAACACTATGGCATTGACTAGTCTGCGTTTAGTCGAAAGACCGATGTCCTTACTTTTCGACACTGTGTTCATGCTCAACATTGCTCTGTGGCCCAATGCGATTCGACGCTTAATTTTAGTAATAGATATCAGACTTAAAGATAAATAGCAAATGCAAGAAACAGACTTAAGTAATGGCTGTAATATGCAGACTTAAAGCTAAGTAATAGAGGTGAGATACAGACTGAAACAATGTATTATATATCGGTCTAGAGGAATTTGTAAAGAGATATTCTTGATTTTCTAAGAATGTCCTAATTACTTTTTTTAACTGAAAAATGAATATTGGAATGGAACGCATTAACAACATCAGATTGGTAAATAAAAGCTTCTGAATTAACAACATGTTTGATGAAATGTGTTAGTTGTCTCATGCATGTGAAAATAAAATATATTTTAAATGTTTCTTTTTTATAAAGCAATTAATTGTTTATTTAAGTTATTAGTTTTTAGTAGATTTAAAATAAATAAGAATATTAATGGCATTACCTTATTCAGTCGCTACCTTTCTTCTTGGAACAGCGAGGACTAATGCTCTACGTTAGTAAACAACAGAATCTATAGAGTTTTATTGGTGGCGTTTCTCTTATGCACTAAACTGAGCTTATCGATTTCTTGACTATTCTTTTCATTAATTTTTTTTTTCCTTAAAAATAAAATGACATGTTGGGGTCGTTATTTAAGATACCGGTGGTTATTTCGGAAAGGAAAGAAATTTTTTTTTCCGTCGTAGTTCCAAACGAAACATGAAAGAAAGTATCCCTCGTCAATTAACCTAACCTGGTATTGATTAAAACGAAATTTTTAATTTTTATTTTTTCAAAACGATATCGGGTAAGATAAGTACACATTTGAAAGATTAATGATTTAAAATGCATAATAGAAATCGATTTTAAACACTGGATCCCGATAGTACCTAAATACCGTAATTTAGTATCATATTTGTTGGGGTTTTTTTTTCATTATCAGATCATTTACTTCATTTTTAGCTTTGGAAAACGGGACAGACCCAAGTCGCGAAAATATGTAAACACGAGAGATAAACTGATAAACAGCCCTTTAAAA
>JAFIDM010035313.1:0-13218 GCA_023159025.1 Thereuonema tuberculata | reverse complement strand
TAAATTAAAACTTTTAGTGTTTAAACTCTTAATAAACTTGAATCATATAGTGTGCGTATATAATCAACAGAATAAATATCTCGTGTTTAATATAGAGGAGCGGTTCAAGTATTATGAAAGCATTCAAGGGGAGTGGTGGGGGTCAAGCTTTGCTTATTTTTGCTTGAAGGGGGGGGGGGGTCAGTGCAATATAAGACAGACAAACATTTTTTCCGCAGTATTTCATGTGTATTTCAGTATTTCAGTGGTATTTACTGTTAATGATTTGGTATGTGACTTCAGTGGTATTTGGAATAACATTAACGTATGCTATGAAATAACATTAACGTATGCTATGAAATAACACTAATTACCATATTTTAAACTAATGTTGATGATTTGGCAAATCTTACATCAGCACGAGGGGGGAAGGGATCTAAAATGGCTAAAAATGTGCTTATGGCCCCAAATGCAACTAGCTACTTTTCTAATTTGGACCTACAACAAACTGATTCACGCATATACCTCAGTTCTCTGACCCTTCTTTATCAAATATCCGCACTATATTACCCTCTACAAGTTTCTTGTTTTTCCTAATTTTGTTTAGCTTACAAACCAAAATTAAAACTTTATCCGTGGACTTTTTAGGGTTTAAACTCTTAATAAATTCGAATCATAATTCTCCTTTTTTACGTCACATCATGTGTGACATTTTTTGTAAATACTAATTTGTTGAAACTTATTTGGCTTTGAGAAAATATGCTTTAATCGAACCACTATTATTATTGGAAATAAAAACTAAAAATAAGCACTGTACATGTTCTGTAGATTACTTCAGCTGTCGACGATCCTGGTACCACATTTTTAGAAATTTTTTGGAAACCAATTGAGATCTCAAAAGAAATGACGATGGCACTCCGCGACAATGACACGAATCTAATGACGTCTCAAGCATAATTCTAGATGCTATAATTTTGGCTCTAAGTCCGGTCGAGTAAAGAGTAACAAAAAGAACTAGAAAAGAGATATGAACAGCGGCAAAATTTCTAAGATCCAGATTTTCGTTTTGGCTTTATCCGATTTTAACTATTTTGAAAATAGTTGTAGATTATGATGTTTTGATCTAGTTTGAAAAATTTCACTCAAAAATACGCAACAGGGCCTGAGATATCAGCTGCCAAAATTTCACAATTTAACATCACGAAACGCACGTAAATCTTAATATTAGAGGGCAGTGCTTTGTTTCTCAATGTCATTCTAAATTTCTTATATATTCAGTTATATGAAATATTTATGTAATGTATTGATACAGAACTAATCGTACTTTAAATTATCATCAGTTACAAGGACAACATTTAAATCAGATTTTTAACAGATAACACGTATTCTTAAATAAAATACTATTGTTCTAATTTTAAAAGCCTCGAGTGAAAACGACCTGAGATTTTCCCATAGATGAAGAGACGCCACCATAAATTGAGGACGAGGAAGTACCTATTACATAATTGACATTCGATCTGTTGGCCTTGGCATTCCAGAATGTTCATTTACCTAGTACTCGATTTCTGTAAACAAGATGTATAATTAGTTCGAAAGACACTCATGACATCTTTAACTGCTTTTCTAAGAGAAATTGAACTTCAAATACGACAATTCTTCTGTCTTCCTTTTGTATGTGTCAGTGTTACCTGCAAATCGTGCTCCGACAATGAGATAAGTTGTTCGTCCTCTTTCAAAAGGTCAGCTTCTTCTATTCAAAATAACTTTTTCTCCCCTGGAGCTGTAGTTACTTCAAAAGAATCTTAAGGAAAAAGATAAATAGGCTTTTTATACACTCAACCAAAACGAACAATCTTACTACTAATAAAAAAAAAAAGGACTTTGAATTTCTTGTATTTCATCATGAAATACATTTTAATGACAATGTGTTCAATTATAAGCCATAAAAATAGAAAGTTTTTTTTGAAAGATATAACAAAACACAAGTGAAAAAGATATTCCGCAAAGCAGTCTTTTAAATTGTAAAGCTTAAAAAGAATTTTATTCCTTGTATAAGAAAGCTTTGACGCATCTATTATTCTAAAGAGAATAATTTGAAATATAAATACTTACATAGCAAGAAATCAAGGCCACCACACAAATACATTTACAATAAGTTTATAAATTAAAAATCACAAACTTTTTCAAAACGATCTGAGTCTAAACTTGATTTAGAATTCTCACTTGAAAATGAAACGCAGGTCGTTTTGAAAACATTTGTGATTTTTAATTTATAAACTTATCATAAATGTATACAACAAAATTAATGTGCCTAACCATCATAAATTAAAAATAAAGAAACTATACTGGCACTAACCTTAATCTAAAGCTTTAAATAACCACGACGTTTCGGAGCTTCATGGATTAAGCCCCCTTTTCAAGTGGAACGAGTCATATTTAACGAAAAACCTTTCCTTAACTGAGATTAAAACAGAAAGGAATGGCCATTCCCATTTTAATAAAAACACCTCCTGGCGACAGATGCTTTAAATACGCACAGGAAGTGGTCGTCTGCAAAGGTTTCAAATACAATCAAATGGAAAAAACGATTAGGAAATTTATTTAAAGGAACTAACACAATTATCAAAGCCCGTATTCCAACACATTTGAAGTAGAAAGGTCCTGATTATATCTACCTAACAATCTTATCATGCAAGATTCATAAAAGATACGCAAATATTTATTTTGACGTACCCCAAGAATCTCTACCTGTCCTAAGTCGAGCGAATGACCCGTTCGCTGGCAGTGAAGGGCAGTACTGTAAGACACATTAGCATTTCTTACAGCAGAATCGTGTTCCTTTAGGCGTGCACTTAACTCCCTTTTGGAATGGCCTACGTATAAACAACTATTATTGCCTCTAACAGAGGATTTACACCTAATCCCATAAATGGAACCTCGAGTACTTAATCTATTATCTACATTAGAATGCCTTCTATTTAAGAAAGATATCATGGTATTCTGTGGCTTCCAGGCTATACCAATCCCCGCAATAGCCAGCTTTATTCTTTTAATTAGTGCTTCATCATATTTAAAGGATATGAAACTTTTAATCTCTTTACGTTTCTTGTCATTTATAGGTTGAATTATAAGTCTTTTATGTAATAACTTCTTCCTATAATTCTTAAAAACTTGCTCAATAATATATTCTGGAAATTCATTGGCGATGAAAATACTTTTAATTTTCTGAAGTTCAGCATTGAAAATCCTTATATTGGAACTAATGCTATGTGCTCTATTTACTGCTATACATATAGAATTCCTTTTATATGACATAGGTACCGCACTATGAAAGTTAACAGCAATTTGAGCATCTGTTTTTTCCTATATTTTCTATATTTTTTTCCTATATACTGATGTTTCATAAAAGTCATCTTTCTTACGGATGCTAATATCCAAAAATGGCAAGGTATTATCTACATCCATTTCCATTGTATATTGGATGTTTGGATGAATGCTATTAACATCTGAAAGTATCTCAGTAGCATAATGTTCATTGATGATCAGAAAAGTATCATCAACATAGCAGGTTAGATAATGTACATTATGATATACGTTATCAATAGAACATATTTGATGTTCTATATAATTCATAACCACTTCAGCAAGCACCGCGGAAGATGGTAATCCCATAAAGGTACCGGAAACTTGCAAATAAAACCTTTCATTGAAACAAAAGTACTGGATATGAAATAACAATTCCACCAATTGAAGAAAAACTTTAATATTAAATAGAGCACCCTCATGTGAAACATCATGATTCCGTTCAAAAATGAATTGTACAGCTTGAGTAATAAGAGAAGGAGCTAGTGAAGTATACAAGTTCACAACATCAAGGGAAATCATTCTAGAATTTGGTATAGGTCTGCTAGACTTCAAATAATCAAGAACCGGATCACGGTTACATATTGAAAACTTGGATCAAAAATTTAAAGTTTTAATTTGCGCTTCAATAATCCTAGAGATAATCATAATTGGTTTACCTTTACAATTTATTAAAATGGGAATGGCCATTCCTTTCTGTTTTACAATCTCAGATAAGGAAAGTTTTTCGTTAAATATCACTCGTTCCACTTGAAAAGGGGGCTTAATCCATGAAGCTCCGAAACGTCGTGGTTATTTAAAGCTTTAGATTAAGGTTAGTGCCAGTATAGTTTCTATATTTTTAATTTATCATAAATGTATTTGTGTGGTGGACTTGATTTCTTGCTATGAACATTTTACGCACTTATATTAAACTATTTAATATAAATACTTACAATGAATAGGATTCAACCCAACTCATCTAAGAATGACAGTTAATATTAAGCCTTTATAAAATATAATTGTTTTTCTTGAGTTTTGGTATTTTGGTGCATGAGTATCAATTTTTTGAATAATTTTAAATCCTCATATGAATTCATTTTTAATCGCCCATTTTAGATTTTTGTTTTAATTGCTGTTTTTTTTTTTTTTTTTTTTTTTTTTTTTTAATTCTTGTTTTATCAAGATCCGTTCAGACTAGGACGCGATTCAATGTTTGAAATCCATGATTTAACAAGTTATTATTTTCATTACCAATAAAAATGATAAGGATATTAAAGACGTATTTATTCGGAAAGAAACATTTTCTCTTTTCATCTTTCTTTAAATGTTAAGTTCGTTTCAGTGTAAGATACTTAGTTTTACATAGAAAAATCTCTTCACTAAAAACTTTTTTTAATAATAACAGCTCTCATGTTAATGGGAACTTCTATTATGAATTAGACTTAAAAGTAATACAGTGTTACCTCCGAATAACGGACAGTCACGGGACCGGAAGTTTCGTCCGTTATTGGGAGGTGTCCGCAATTGGGGAGGACTATCTTTTTTTCATTTTTTAGCTTATAGCATGTCATTTAATGAAAAATTACGTACATTCTTGATTATATTTCTACAATTACCATTGCGATACGAGAGAGAATATGAACAATTGCAAATTATTTACTATATTCCTTTTTAAATGAGTGCTAACCGTTTGTCTAACTTAAAATAATGACAAAATTAATTATAGTACATAGAAAATTAATTTCTAGCCATCCATTTGATGTCTTAAACGTGTCCGATCCTAAAGTTTGACCAAATTCTCTGGCTTTTACTTGAAGCAAAACACCGCTTATAGGAATGTTCTTTGCATGAGCAGAGCAGAACCATTTTATATCACCATTTCGTCGATCTTGCTTGTTTCAGTTTTACGAAACTTCAAATTCTTCTAATTTTCGTTTGAATTCACCATCCACATTTTTCTAATCTCATCTTAGTCATTCATAAGTTCACTTATTCTTAGTTTTACCAACCTTAAAACATTCAGCAAGACAACGCACACTCAGCTTTTCTTTTTCAGCAACTTCAAGAACATCAATTTTTTTTCTTTCAGTGCCAATCTCTTCCTTTTTGACGCCATTTTAATTCGCACTAAATTTAATCAACACGTTTATAGGATAGCTTTATGAGGTATTGACATTTACAAGGCAACTGCAGTGAAAAAAAAGGGCCTGAGATTCGTGCATTAATCACCGATACAATGTATCAATGTATGGGGAGAGGGATACCTATACAATGTATCAATGTATGGGACACCGATGTAAATACAACCATAATGGTTTGTCAACTACCCTCAACTGATGATCGCCTAATAAGCGTGAAACAGGCTTGTCTTGAGGTGTCAGATGATCATTGGTCTCAAATTTTAATGTGTTTAAAATATTAATCAAAAAACATTTTTTTTTTTTTAGAGTTAAAAATAACTCCGCTATTTAGAGTGTCCGCTATTCGGAGTGGATAACATGGAATGTTCTATTGTAAGAAACTGGGACCCGCAATAATGTCCGCTAATTAGAGGTGTCCGCTATTCAGGGTGTCCGTTAAAGGAGGTAACACTGTATCTATAACAGTAACTTACTTTTGAATTTTGTTTCACATCAATTAAGTGATAATAAAAGATGATTCCGCCGCCTCCTCATTTTTACCATTATTTGGTATGGTATCATTTTCTAGACTTCTCATTGAAATTAACAATAACTTTAAAAAAATTGTAATTTTCTTGCTTGTCACGTACAATTTATAATAATAAATTATTACTTTTTAGCGGCCCCTAGGTTACAGCTTCCCCGTAAAACCGCTAGGGGACCGCTCTTACTTTCATCCTGTCTGGATTTAACACTCTATAGCGGCCAAACGGTTAGATATATTAAAATAAAACCTTCACCATTGTGTTCAGCATTAAAAAATAGGTGACAAAAAAATCGACCTCTGGGACCACTCCCTGACCCCCCCCCCAAGGCGTTTTTTTGTCTTTTAAAGGCGTTTTTAAAAGAAAGAAAACGCCTGGGGGGGAGGGGTCAGGGAATGGTCATAGATGTCTGATTTGTTTACACGTGGTCACCTATTTTTTGATACAGAGTGCACCATCCAGACAGCATAAAAGCAATGTAAGCGGCCCCTAGATTACAGCTTGCCTGTAAAATTTAGGGACCGAAACCTTCACCATTGTGTTCAGCATCAAAAAGTAGATGACCACGTCCAAAAAAATCAGATCTCTAGGACCACTCCCTGACCGGAAGTTGGGGGTCAAAAGTGGTCGCTTCCGATAAAGTTTTGTTTATAAAAGTTTGTTTATCAAATTATGCATATTATGGGGCCGCTTTACTTTTGACATAGTCTAAAAGCATTAATTATCTTGTTTATATCTGTCACCAAGATATAGTTTAGCAAAATGTACGAAACCTGTAAGAATTTATAACAAAACAAAATGAGAAACAAGAACAGCACAAGCTTAAACAAATTGCCTTTCTGATTCGATTATCGAGAAGGAATCGGAAACGGCCGTTTCGTCCTACAGGGGACTCATCAGCCCGATCTCCGCCTTCCCCGATAAAAGAGCAGAAAGGCAAGATCTTATATGGAGGCCACCGTCACCTCTTGCAGTAACCCCCGAAGAACAAAAAATAACAACAATAAATGTTGTGCTTACTTTGCACAACCAAGACCTTTTGTAATATCTATAACAGTAACTTACTTTTGAATTTTGTTATACATCAATTAAGTGATAATAAAAGATGATTCCGCCTCCTATTAGATAGGACAGAAGGTCAAATAATAAAACGAAATTAAGTTTCCAAAAAGAGATAATTTAACCTCGGAAAGAGTTTAACATGCTGGAGAAAGAGTTTGTTAAAACTTTCTACGGCACGTTAAACCCTTTCCAATGTAAGAATTTATGTTGTATGTAAATATATCAATGTACACACGGTAAATATTTTACTCTATTAATTTATTGCAATAGGCCATTTTCCTGATGTGCAATGGAAGAAACTTAACTACTATATTATGTTAAGTTGAAGCAAGAGACTATCTCAAGCCAGTAGTTATCAGGGCGATTTCAGCCCGCAAAATCCGGCGATATCAGCCTTCATTTGCATATCATTTGCATAATCCCAAAAATTTGCATATTCGGGCGATCCAGTCGCTCATTTGCATATTTTTTAACATAAAGGTCAGGTGACTGAGGGTTTTTTCCCGTAGCCAAAGGGTGATGAATTTTAATGAATGCAATTATTAATAATTAATTTGCATATTAATCAAAGAGTTAATTTGTGCCCAAAGGGTTAATAGATCATGTGACATATCATACTTTGAGATTTTTGATAGGGAATTGAATGGTGACATTTTTAATGGTTTAATATAATTCTTATTCGTGATCAAAGGGTTATTTTGATACCCAATGAATATCTTTACATAAAGGACAGGTGACTGAGGTTTTTTTTTTCGTAGCCAAAGAGTTAAAGGTGCTGAATAATAATTTATATAATTATTAACAATTATTTTGCGTTTTAGTTGTATCCAATGGGTTAAATTAGGGAGTGATATCTCTAATTTTTGATTTCTTTTTGTAGAGAATTGAATGATATCATTTTTAATTCTTCCTAAGGTTACTGTTAAGAAATAATGGATTATGTGTCTTTAATGAGGATATTTTTTAATTAAGGAAGTGACGTTTTGGTGTAAACATTTTCTGTTGGAACTTGTCTGATGATGTTTTCCAACTTGTATGGATGTGATAAAAAATAAAGTATTAAGTGTCTTGACTTGTAGAATATTTTAATGTTGATACGTTTAATTCTCCCTAAACAATGTGTTAAGAAATAAACTAGTAATATATTATTGTTTCTATTGGAATGAAAAAAAATAATTTACTATTTGGTGTTGGTTGTTTCTTATTGATAATGTTTTTAGGTAAGGAAAGAAGTACAATCCATACAAATTTGGCTCTTTTAAGTATATTTTTATTTCATTATATAAAAAAGAAAAGTTACATATATATATAAGAGGTTTTAGGCTTTATAAAACATGGACTCCATGTCAGAACTGTCTGTGGCATCAAATTGAAAGTCATGTCTCTTACATTTTTTCAAAGGGACATAATTGTCTTCGGGTTCTTCCTGAAAAGTACGTTCGGGGATGTGTTGGGCGAAAGGTGGTGATTGTAATGCCAGTTTGAAATTTCTCCATGTCGGACGTTTCATCTGTATAAACCTGCTTCCATCGGTGATTTGGATACATACTTCATAAACGGAAGGTTGAATTAGTTGAATTAAAATCCCACTAGCCGTTTGGAAAGCTGACAATTCTGGCAACTTATTGCCTTTTGTAGATCGTTCCGCTTGGCAATAGGCATTCGTTATGGTTTGAAAATCTTCTAAAATTTCTTTTAGTGATTCTTCATCAAGTTCTAATCCGTCGCCGAGAGGTTCAAATTTGTGTGTTTGTTTCGAATAAAAATGTTTCTGCAGTCTAATAACATTTTCGTTCATGATCAACACGATATTTTCCCCTAATGTTTTCGAGTTGGGCATTGTTTGTAACATTGATGTGGTCGGTAAATTCTGGAAATGAAAAAAAAAAAATTTTTTTTTGTAAATGCTTGTTCAATTGTAAAAGTGTTTCAAACATCGAATTAAAAAAAAAAATAATTTAAATACAAGTTCTGAATTAGTGATGTTATTTAAACTTTACCAAACAACAAATCTAATTGTATTTAGAAAGAAATAAAACTTAAACCGATCGAAAAAAAAAATACAAGTTCTGAATTAAGAATATTATTTAAACTTTACCATACAACATACCATATATAATTGTATTTAAAAAAGAAACAAACTTAAACAACAAAGAAAAAAAAAAATCTTACCATTGATGAGAGTCTACGATTCTCTGCAAAGTTTCGTAGTTGAAAAATCATTTTTCTGTGGGAAATGATGTCCAGAATACTGCCAACAAACTGTTTATATACAAGTTACTACAACAAAGTCGACTCCTATTGGTTAAATGTGTACACGACGTTATTGGGCTCAGGGCACGTGATTAACACTCTATGAATTCTATTGGTTATGTCTTCTAGAATCTTAGTGGTTGAACTAAGACTCACGTGTAAGATTGGGATCTTGATTTATCGGACGAAATAAAAGTAATGTCAAAAATCCATTAACGTGTTTTGCGGAGTGATAAATGTGAGAATAAATGACATAAACGTTCACCTTCGCTAACAACATCATTGATTGATGAGAAAAACGCATCATAAAAGGAATGTCCATTAAAATACAGACTTGCAGGGATAGGAGTAATAGACATTATAAGTGATATTTTTGCCTCGAGCTGGGGGGGTGAGATGGTAAACAAGTTAGTCGAGTTGAAAATAGCTCACTCAGCCATTATGTATCTTTTGAGACAATAGGACTGGCTTGAGGACAATTTTTTGTCTAAAGAGGGAGAAATTTAAAAGCATTTACAACAGTAGACTATAACTAACGGTGTTTATGTAACTCAGCATTTAGTCACAATTGTCGTTATATCTGAGACACAGACATTTCTTTTTCTGCTTTCCCCAGAGAGAGAGAGAGAAAAAGGTAAGATTTTACTGATTTATTTTTTTTTGAATTGAAAATAGAATTTCTTTTTTTAAAATTTTGTATGTATCTCTTATTCCCCATGTGATGCTAAAATCAACTGTGCCTTTCGTCTTTTATCATCCAATAAGATGCATGTTTGTTTATGAAATGTGCCAATAACATCCATGAAATTTTTCTGACCGATAGCAAAAGTTTAAGTTACATTCATTCAAGAATATAAAAATTCAAACATACTGAAACGATCTTTTAACAAAAGTTAAGTTACACTAAAACGAGAAACAGAAACGTTCTTCAATTTCTTTACACTTTATCTGAACAAGTTCTTTTTCCTTAGTTGAATACAATATCAGTTAGTGAAACGAATTGTATATTTTCGACTAGCATCGATTTCAGACCTGTGAAATTAGTCAAAAACTTATATTTTTAAAAAGAGAATCGAAAATTTTCTCGATATTCTTCCAAAGTAATCAATCTAATTTCCAAAATTAGTTAAAAATTAACATGTTCTAAATTAAAGTGTGATGAAATTTGTAAACACTATTGAATACAGTGAAGAACAATTATTTATTTTATTTATCTTTTATTTGTTGTTGATATGACTGTTTCTGAAACTCTTTTACATGACCAAATAGTAAACAAAATTTTTTTTTTTCATTTCACAGATCCAAGTTATGATTAAAAGAGACAACTTTCAGTTCACTTCATCCGAAAGTTCAAAAAATATGAATTTACCGACTGTACCATTTCAGAACAATATAAATCAAGACACCAAAATTTGGTTTACGTTTGAAGCTTTAATACAAGAATCAGAGAGATTAAAAACATTTATTGGTTGGCCTTTGACTTTTGTCACTCCGCAAGATCTATCAAAGGCCGGATTCTTTTATTTGAAGGATGAAGATAAAGTACAGTGTGTGTTTTGTCTAGGAATAATAGGATCTTGGGAGCCCGAAGACAAAGCTATGAATGAACACCGTAGACATTTTCCTAATTGTCGTTTTGTACAAGGTGAAAATGTAGGTAATATTGACATATCTTCAAATTATGGACGTGATATTACAAGCTTAAATAATTTTCATTGGTTTTCCGAAACCGAAAAAAGATATGTGACCGTTAAGGAATTAGAAGAACTGGGAGTTCATATAAGAATTCATGGCCCTAAACATCCCAGTTATGTAACCGTAGAGTCCAGACTTCAGTCTTTTGCTTCTTGTACCTTGATAAATAAATACCAGAAACCAAAAGCTTTGGCTGATGCTGGTTTCTATTATGTTGGCCTTAGCGATCACGTAAAGTGTTTTTATTGTGATGGTGGTCTGAGAAATTGGCAACAGGAAGATGACCCCTGGATCGAACACTCCAAATGGTTTAGCAACTGTGCATATGTAAATTTAATGAAAGGTAGAAAATTTATCGAAACGGTTAAGTACAATTTAACGTGTATTAAACAAACTCCTACGATTATGAAAATTTTAGAAGAGAAAGTTAATGATCAAATGATTCAAACAATCCAACATAGTCAGAATCAACAAACACTCAATTCTAAGGAAGATCTTATTTCGATGGAATCCACTTCAAAGGAAAGTGTTATTTCATTGAAACCTAATTCTAATGAATGTACGGTATTATTTCTTTGGAATTCGAATCTATTACAAATCAAACAGAAAAACTGTCACAATCAGCTTCCTTTGAAACTGTAATACATGACGAAGATAAAGAATTGATTAATGAAACAAAAAATCAAACTCTCGAAAAAGAAAATCGCCATCAAAAGAAAACGTATTTATGTAAAATCTGTCTGCAAGAAGAAATTGCTGTTGTATTTCTACCATGTAGTCATTTAAATAGTTGTCCCAAATGTGCTCTTTCTCTACAGAACTGTCCCATTTGTCATCGAAAAATTCGTGGTCTCGTGCGAACAATTCTATCTTAAAAATAGAATAATTGTTTTTCAACATATTGTTTTGTAAAAAAGAATTATGATAAAATACAAATGTGTAATCTCTTTTTTATATGTAATAAAAAATACTCAAAAAAGATGATCATGTATCCGTGTCTACTTCTTTCCTTATCTAAAAACATTATAAGACAGAAAAATAAATAAAGAATAGTAAATTATTTTTGGGTGACAAACTTGTATCAGGTTATATTTCTTTCTTTACCTAAAAACATTATCAATAAGAAACAAACAACAACTAATAGTCAAGTATTTTGGAAAAATATTTTGTTACTGATGTCTAGATAAAATTTTGTAACTGGGGTTAACCTTTAATTGTATTTGGGGAAAAATATTTTGTTTAATGTGTCTTGTGTTTAGGTAAAATCTAACTTTGATTGCTCTTTAAGAGTATTTTGGAAAAATGTTTTGTTAAATTAACTTTGGAGAGTCTTTTAATGTATTTTGGGAAAATAATTTGTTGTTTGATACGTGTGTTAAGAAAAAGAACTACGAGACATTTTCTTTAACGTAAGATGTCTTACGACTGCCACATTAAGTGAAACTATTTGAGTATAGTGTAATAGAGGTCGAACTCGATATATTTCAATACCGTTTCAAGTTTATCTTAATTTCTTACTTTCATCGTTTTCTTGGAAAAAATTATTTCGTTTTGGGTGACAAAAAAGTAAACTTGTCTTCAGTTTTGTTAAAATTTTGTATCTTATTGCAAACTTTGTAAGTGTTTAGGAGAAAAAATTTTGTAAACTTATCTTTCTTTTAGGTAAAAATTGAAATTTATTGTTAGCTTTATTTGTATTTAGGAAAAATAAACGGTTAATTTGTCTTTCGTTTTTGTAACAGTTGTAATTCGGTGCAAACTTTATAGGTGTTTGAGGGAAAAAAAAAAGTAATTTTGGCTTTCGTTTTAACAATCTTTGGGAGGAAAATAATTTGTAGATCGATACTTGTGTTAAGAAAAAGAAATACGAGACAATTTCTTTAACGTAAGGTGTCTTTCGTCTGCCGCATTAAGTGAAGCTATTTAGGGTATAATGTCTTAGAGGTCGGACTTGGTTTATTTCAATAATGTTTCAAGTTTATCTTAATTTTCTTACTTTCATGTTTTCTTGGAAAAAATATTTCGTTTTGGGTGACAAAAAAAAAAAGTAAACGTGTCTTCAGAATTGTTAAAAGTTTGTAACTTATTATACTTTGTAAATGTTTAGGAGAAAAAAATTTTGTAATCTTATCTTTCTTTTAGGTAAAAATTGAAATTTATTGTTAGCTTTATTTGTATTTAGGAAAAATAAACGGTTAATTTGTCTTTCGTTTTTTTTT
>JAFIDM010035312.1:0-12828 GCA_023159025.1 Thereuonema tuberculata | reverse complement strand
TTTCACTTACGAAGCACTAAATAACTAAATTACGAAGCACAAATTTTCACTTACGAAGCACTAAATAACTAAATTACGAAGCACAAATTTTCACTTACGAAGCACTAAGTAACTAAATTACGAAGCACAAATTTTACTTACGAAGCACTAAGTAACTTGGGGAATCCTGCACGGGTGTACACGTGCATTGAACACAAAATTTGCAAGCTTTATCTTGCAAATTAATTTCAGTAATGTTTCGCTCAAATAAATTGTAGAAATTGTAGGCTATCCACGGGTTGCCTATTCTAACTAACAATAACTTGAATTAACACGCCCTATCTCTAACAAACGCATCGAGAATTTGAGGCGCGGCTGCCAATACATCGTCCACGGCGATCGACGAGGCCGGGTGCATTGAAGCAAAGGTTAAGAGAGCAAAACTGCGGCGAGAGAGAGAGAAATCTAACTCGAACAC
Source organism: Thereuonema tuberculata (assembly GCA_023159025.1). Lineage (NCBI taxonomy): Eukaryota > Metazoa > Arthropoda > Chilopoda > Scutigeromorpha > Scutigeridae > Thereuonema > Thereuonema tuberculata. Next base: position 12,371 of record JAFIDM010035312.1, on the reverse strand, counting down.
CCCGTTTTATAAACTTTAAGAGCGCCGCTGTGTGACGTCACGCGTCGCACAGACCATACGGATAGCAGGATTGCCTATCTGCCCAAATAAGGGAGATTACCTCATAATTACCTCACATGGAGTGATAATGCTAATTAACCAATAGAATTACAATGCTTACAACAATTCCAAATATGGAATGATGGCCACAAGGAAATTCCTAAGAATAGGAAATTTCCAAACTCAAATCAGCTCAATTAAAGCAAAAAGAAAATTAATTCCTTATTAAAATCCTTAAATTCAACTAATCTTAAATTACACAACTACTTAAAACACCTAAATTTCTAACACTAAATTGCATTAAATCCTAATAAGTTACATTTAAAAGATTTATCTCCTAAAATCCTAAATTAAAATAAATTAAAGCCTAAACTAAAATAAAAATCACTGACAATAATTAAAACTGTCCCTAACGAAGTCTTTCGCCATTAGCTTTTACAAAATAATTACTTTGAAATTATTTTTCTCAATTGACATTTCTTTTGTCTTTACAATGATAATAATATTAATATTCTAATATTTTAATAGTTATAATAAATCGACATATGAGTATTGTCACAATATATATATAACAACTTAAATTTTTTTGCCTTAGAAGTCAAAATTCAGTTTTAAAAAATCAACCTTTGGTAATCCGATATTTTTGATAATGCAACACTCCCTCGGTCCCGTAACTGTCGGATTATCGCGAGTCAACTGTAGTGTATTTATTCTTTATCTTAATTTTGAAGAATGATTTTGTTTTCTACAATAAATATTATCACATCTGTTTAATTGAATGGCATCTATTTGATTAAATATATACATATGTACATGTATATTTAATTATTTATTTCTTTTTTTTACATTGCTATTATTTTTTTTTTATCTGACAGGAAACCCTTCATTTAGAAATTATATTTTGTTTTTATTTTATTAAGTTTGTTAGTTATATTCAAAACTGATCTACAAATAAATAATAGATAGTTAAATAAGTAAATATCCTATTAACGTATATTTAATTTTCCTAAAATAGAAAACTATTAAATATAAACAAAAAAAAGAAACTACAGTACTACTATTCGTTTTCGAAAGCTAGAACCGTCACTTGCGGACGATTCTACTGCGCGGAGGGGTGATACGCTGAGATGGGCACTTTCCTAAAACCTGTTGACTGGATCTGGTACTGTCAGCCCCACCCCCGCCCGCCCCTACAAAAAAAAAATAGTTTTCAAAAATTCTTTCCCGAAAAGCCTAAATAGAACGCAGCTACTAGTAAACTAACACAGATAAATAGTAAGCATTCCCTCTTTATTTCTCCCCAGCCCTAATTTGATGAAATCGAGGGAGACCTGACGCATGCGCAAAAGCGTTGAAGGTTCTCGTAAACAAACACGAACACTATACAATAACACATTGGTGTATACCGAGGCGGACGGGAAAGGGTTGAAGAAATATTTTTTTTCAGAATTCCACCCCATTAGAAAATCCGTGATACGCCTTTGAAACAACACACTCAAATATACACATACTCTTTACACACATACACACACACTGGCTTAAACATTACGAATTTTGATTAAATAAACCTTTATTTGATCTTAAATGCAACTAATAAAGTTTATTAGAACCTAATAAAAACTAAAATAAAATAAGTAAATCAAACGGAAACAAACAAACTATGTTTGTGTCGCCGTGAAGAAACATCTCCATTGACAGTCGGGATCCAATGATTATAGATCACTGGATAAATAGTAAAATTCAGTTTCTGTTTTATATGTGATAATATCAAGCAAAAAATTCTGATATCGACATTGCATTCTTTCCATTCTAGCTACATTTCTGTTCAGAAAGTATATTTGTTGTTATGCCAAAACTAATGTGACCTTCAACATCATTAATTCACAATAAAATAATTCAATTAATAACAAAATCTAATTCTTGTTTTAATAAATCACTCAAAGTAGTAATTGCAATTTCTTCTTTGGAATCTCATAAGCTGTTAGCACATTTTTTGATAAAAAAATCGTCATTTAATTGTAATTTGAAGCTATTGCCCTTTTTCTCCCCAACAGTTTAACATTCTTCCGGTCACATGTTTTCATGGTTTGTCCAAGAGATGCTCAACGAAACCTCATTTGATGCCGTGGTGATGTTTAAACGCTGTTTAAACTATTTGGAGTTTTTTGTGTTAATTTTTTGAGCATATTAATTTCATTTTTTTGGCAACTACACCTTAATTGATAAACCATACCGATTTCGTTTAATTTGGGGATGTGGTTATTATTCGATTGACACATTTGTTGTATGGTGTTTCTAGTATGAAAAATTACTTTAAATTTTATTTTTAACCAGGCCCGGACTGGCTCTTTGAGAAGGGCGGTGGAAACTTACATGGCTGAGCAGCGACACATGATCATGAGAACAAAATTATTCTCAGAACGGGAATTAGATGAAATTAAAAGACAGGTTGATAAACCTGATGAAAATGATAATACACTGGATTTGACAACGCCACAGCAGCTAGATACTACTGCAGACATAAATATACCAATTGAAGAAATCATTAGGATTGAGGAACATCATGAACTTAATGACCAACAAAAGCTAATTAAAGAACGTATAATTGAACATATGAACACTGAAAACAATCGTCAAAGGCTACCACCATTGCGACAAATTCGGAGCAAACAAGTTAGAAGCCTCCTAATAGACATCAATGAAATCATTGCAACAATCCCCACAACAACATTAAAAGAAACAAATCAGCTCATGTACAGTGCTACATTGGAACTGGGGTACAAATTACCCAAACAGTATAAACCAAGAGGGCCGCCTAAATGGAGAATCAGACTTGAGAAAAAGATTGAGAAAATGCGGTCAGACATTTCGTGTCTGAAGTCACTACGAGAAGGAAAACTGAAAAATGAGAAAATAAAAATTGGCCTCTACAGGAGGCATGATCTTGAACGAAAAACAATAGCCACTATAATTGAAGAGCTAAAGCAACGTGTTGTTGCAACAACTGCAAAAATACAAAGATATGATGCGAAAATCAAAGAATTTACCCAAAATATGCAATTTAGTAAAAATCAGCGGAATTTTTACAAATCACTCCAACAAGGAAAAGAATCACAAAACAATGACGGACCAGATAAGGAGGAGACCTTGGCTTTTTGGAAAAACATCTGGGAAAACCCAGTCAACCACAATACAGAAGCTTCCTGGATCAAGGAGATTGACAAGAAGAACAAGAAAAAGAAAAATAAGCAAATGGATAACATCACAATAACAGAAGAAATGGTCCAAAAGCATGCTACAACAGTAAAAAATTGGAGTGCTCCAGGGCCTGATGAACTACATGGGTTTTGGCTAAAGTACTTGACCAGTCTATATCACCGCATTGCAGTACAATTCAATAAAATGCTCCAAAGCACTATAACTGAGGATTGGCTAACACAAGGACGAACATTTCTTATAAAAAAGGACCTGGACAAAGACAATACACCCAACAACTACCGCCCAATCACCTGCCTTCCAACAACTTTTAAATTATTCACTAAAATTCTGGCTACAAGAGTCTACAATCATCTAACAACAAACAGTATTTATCCTGTTGAGCAAAAAGGAAATTTCAAAAAGTCAAGAGGCACAAAAGACCAGCTGCTAATTGACAAGATGATACTAAAAAACTGTAAACGACGCCAAACGAATTTGAACATGGCTTGGGTTGATTATAAAAAAGCTTTTGACTCATTGCCACATTCTTGGATCAACAACTGCTTGGAAATTTATGGAATAAATGACAACATCAGAAAATTTGTGCAAAATAGTATTAAGCAATGGTCAACAACACTTACGGCAAACAACATTGAATTAGGCAAGGTGCAAATATGTCGTGGTATTTTTCAGGGTGACTCACTGTCTCCCTTATTGTTCAGCATTGCCCTTATACCCTTGACCTCAATTTTACATAAAACTGGGCTTGGCTACCAAATTTCTACTCAGGTTGGAAAAGTCAACCATTTTCTTTACACGGATGACTTAAAACTTTATGCAAAAAGTCCAACTGAGTTAGAATCACTACTGAACACTGTGAGAATTTTCAGTGGAGATATAAAAATGAACATTGGACTGGATAAATGTGCAATGCTGACAGTACAACGTGGAAAAGTTCAGAAAACAGAAGGCATTGAACTGGCAAATGGAGATATAATAAGGTCACTTAATAAGGAAGACCCATACAAATATCTCGGTATTTTAGAAATGGACAACATCCTGCATGATAGGGTCAAACACCTTACTAGATCAGAGTATTTGAAAAGAGTTCGAAAGATTCTAAAATCTAAAATCAATGCTGGAAACACTATTCGTGCAATAAATACATGGGCAGTGCCCTTAATTCGATATCCAGCGGGAATTATTGACTGGACAACTACTGAACTGGAGACACTCGATAAAAAAACACGAAAACTTCTAACTATACATCACTCATTACACCCTAAGAGTGACATTGATAGACTGTATCTGCCACGCACCATTGGAGGTCGTGGTTTATTACAGATACAACAAACTGTTGAAGAGGAAAAATGTGGCCTCCGTGACTACATCAACAACAGTAATGAAAGACTGCTAAAAGCAGTTAAAACTGAAAATTTCCTGAAAGCCACCAAATCCAAAATAGAGTACAAAAAAGACCAGTACAATACTCGACTAGAAGCTTGGAAAAACAAGCCCCTTCATGGGGCTTTCTTCAAAAAAATCGAACATAAACATGACAAAAATATCATCTGGACTTGGCTAAAAAATGGTACATTGAGAAAGGAGACTGAGGGTCTGCTCCTTGCTGCACAGGAACAGGCCCTTCAGACCAATGTTATGAAGGCCAAAATACAAGGCACAAGCACCAACAGCCTTTGCAGACTGTGTAACAACCGAGAAGAAACTGTAAATCATATAATCTGTGAGCGTTCTACAATTGCTAACACAGAATATAAAAAGCGACATGACGATGTAGCCAAGAAAATACATTGGGCACTATGTCGTAAATTTGGATTCCATACATCAGAAAAACCCTGGCATCACAGTATAGAAAAGGTCTTGGACAACGGGCAAGTTAAAATCCTCTGGGATTTTCGTATTCAAACAGACCAGCAGGTAACAGCTAATACGCCCGATATTACATTAATTGAACAACAAAATGTGACCCTAATTGACATTGCCATCCCTGGGGACTGTAGAGTCCAGGAAAAAGAACTGGAAAAAATCAACAAATACAGGGCTCTGGCACTTGAAATTACACGAATATGGAATAAAACAACTACAGTGTTGTCAATCATCATTGGTGCACTAGGAACACTATCACTTAAATTTATGGACTATTACACCAGACTTGGAGCACCAGCAATAACAACAGCTGAATTACAAAAGACAGACATCATTGGCACTGCGAACATTTTACGTCAATACCTTAGCAACACTTAGGCCCCTGGTTGAGGCCCGTCTTGCCTAAGAAAATGCCAGTGATTAAACGTGATTTTTTGTGTTTGTTTGGGTGAACGTTTACACTGTGTAATTATTTTTTAAAAGAGTAAAATTTGTTATATATATATATATATATATCTCATTTTTAAGCTATTAAAAAAAATTAATGCCAAATCAAATATAGAGGAGACTGTTTAATAAAGGACCCAATGCACAAAATATTTTATTGAAGTAAATCATCAGTACTTTTAATTCATAAAAATGCATTTAAATTCGTTAGATTCAACGCACGCTGTGTTTTTGACGCCGCGCCGATGAAATTGATTTATCAATATATTATACATCATAACCAACTAATGTAGAAGGTTTTCTCTTATATCTGATTCTTTCTAATTTACGTTTAAGAATCTTTCCGAATTTGAAAACTTTAAATTTAAAACAAAATAAAGACTTTGAATAAGTTTATATCACGAGTCAACAACAGATGGCGCCACTTAACTTAGCTATTAGAATGTATAGGAAACTACTAGATATAGACGTTAGCAACAAATCATTAGCGCCATCTGGTGTTCCAGAGGTAAAACGACTATATTCGAACATTTTGGGCCGAAAAAGAGTGGTCCTTCGCGGTCGATTCCGCATCTAAGATTTATGTCATTTTATAAACACAATCTAATGATTCATTCTGCAAAGTTTCATTAAAATCTGCGATTTTAAGGTTGGAGAGGTTCCCTTGTAAGTGCACCATTTGCATCGTGCTCATGCGTAATATTATACATCATAATATCTAATAATATAGCATTATTATATTATGAAGGGAGGTTCTTCGCTATTATATTTTAAAGTCGGATACTTTTGGTGGACTTTTAATATTTCTAATTTTTTGTAATATTAAATTTTTTCCTTGAAGGCGGAAGGGCGCCAGACAAAGCCAAAGGAGGGGGGCGCACCGGGACTTGTCCCGGTGTCCCGGTGGGCCAGTCCGGGCCTGATTTTAATCCGTTCATTCCGATTGTGTTACTGGGATAAGTCCATAATACAGTAACATTATCTTTTTCATTTAATTATTATAGGTGTTGTTCTTCCCTTACTAGAATCTAATTCCTCTTTCACATTTTGCTATTTATGTTTCAATTCATTTTACAAAAATTTGTTATCCAAAAAATTTGTTACCTAAGTTTAACATCTAAGCACATAATAGGTGATAAATAACACGATATATATTTTGCTTATAATGGACATTCCTTGATTGGAAGACTGTACTGTATGTATATAAAAACTTAAATTTTCTTGCCATATAAGTCAAAATTCTGTTTTGAAAAATCAACCTTTGGTAATCCGACATTTTTGATAATCCCACACACCCTCGGTCCCGTAACTGACGGATTATCGCGAGTGAACTGTAGGGTATTTATTCTTTATCTTAATTTTGAAGGATGATTTTGTTTTCTACAATAAATATTATCAAATCTGTTTAATTGAATGGCATCTATTTGATTAAATATATACATACACACATGTATGTATAATTATTTCTTTCTTTTTATAACATTGCTATTTATTTTTTTTACCTGAAAGAAAACCCTTCATTTAAAACTTATATTTTGTTTTTATTTTATTAAGTTTGGTAGCTATATACACAATTATTCTAAAAATAAATAATAGGATATTCAAATACGTAAGCATTCTATTAATGTATATTTAATTTTCCTAATATAGAAAACTATTAAAATATAAACGAAACAAAAGAAATTACTGTACTTCTGTTCGTTTTCGAAAGCTAGAATCGCCACTCGCGGACGATTTTCCTCCGCAGGATAATACGCTGAGATGGGCATTTTCCTAAGACCTGTTGACTGGATCTGGAACTGTCAGCCCCCCCCCCCCCCCCCCTACAAAAAAAACCAATAATTCTCCATAATTCTTTCTCGAAAATCGTAAACAGAACGCAGCTACTAGTAAACTAACATAGATAAAAAGTAAGCATCCCGTCTTTATTTCTCCTCAGTCCCTATTTTGACGAAATGGAAGGAGGCCTGACGCATGCGCAAAAGCGTTGAAGGTTCTCGTAAACAAACACGAACAGTATAGAATAACACATTGGTGTATACCGAGGCGGAGGGAAAAGGGTTGGAAAACATTTTTTTTTTCAGAATTCCACCCCATTAGAAAATCCGTGATACGACTTTGAAACAACACGCACAAATCTACACATACTCTTTACACACATACACACACTGGCTAAAACATTACGAATTTTGATTACATAAACCTTTATTCAATCTTACAGGTTTGCAGTTTTTTGTTTATTAAATCACTTGTTTACTATTTTGCTTATTTATTGTTCATTTTATGAATATTTGTAATATGTTTTCTCGCATCAAACAGTTTCAACAACACAATACAAGAAACAAACACATCTACATCGAATAATGATACAATAATTTTTTTTCTCAAAAAATATTCATTCCGGACCCATGTTTATAGGAACTTGTTTGTTTAGTTTCATGAGTAGAATCAAGGGTTCAATTTTTGACTAACCTTTTGGAATCACCCTGTATATACATGTAGGTAGATAGATAATTTAAATTTAATATTGCGAAATTTTTGTTTGATCATTTTCAAGTAAGAATTTATTTTTATGTATAGAAAACGAACTTTATTTATGTAGCAAATTAATGTTGAGATCGCTGGAGAATATAAGACTTCCCAGCCCGTTGTGGCTTCTCCGCTTAACTCAGTGCACTCACACGAGGGTTGGAGCAAAAACACTTCATTTTTGCATGTATCTTCCAAACGTAGAAACATTTTGTAAATGACTATTATACCGTTCGATAGAACATTCAAATACCTAGATTTTTTCAATGTAATGTTCTCTTCCAACTTTTATACTTTTCGTTTAAATTGAGAGAATGTCAAAATTTGACCCTTTAAAAGGCGCCATCTTGCAAAAGGCTCTACATTTTATCCATGTAAATGACCAATCTATCGCTTATAGTTAGGTCACAAAATTGGAAAACTTAAGGTCTTAAGAATTAAGCTCTTATAAGAATTTTATATAAATAATGTTCAGTAAAGGGTAAATTTGCGATATTTTTGAAGTAATTTCAAACAAAATTTGAGTAATGATATTTTTTTTAAATACAAATTAAGTTTCATAGTTAAAAAGAAATTTTAAAAATTTGCTATTCAAACTAAACTATTGTGAAGTTTTTGTTGGAGAAATAACCTCGACTCGGAAGCTCTCCAGTGAATAAAAACAGTTCACTTGTAGATTGATTTTATTTTCTATTAATGAAACTAGTTTAAATTTGTGGAGGTTCCATTTGTCTTCCCATTGCCACGTGAATTCACTTCCGTTATGAGACCTGCTTGTTCATTCTGATTACTCTCAACTGATGTTGGCCAAGTTAGCGTGAAACAGTCTGTTTTGAGATGTCAGAAAGGTAGATTGGTCTCAAATTTAAATAAGAACAAAATGTGGAATACCAAAAAATAACAAATAATCAATACCTTTTGAGCCGTTTCTCAGTATTTATATCCTTAGTGAAATAATCAACTTAGAATCTTGAATAAAGATAAGAAAACTATCTTATCTTATCTTATAAGAAATTTAATTGGGAAAACTATGAAATAAGAAATTGTAAAAATATCAGCTGCATTAAAATTCAACTAATCAGCGATGTAATTGATGAGAAAATAATAATACATTTTTAATTCTAATTATCTTTAATTAACCATATATAACAATCGATCAGCACCTATAATACGGGTATAAATTTTATAGGTATACCTAATAGGACTGGTGAACATTTAAAAAAAAAAAGTTTATTAGAATCTAATAAAAACTAAAATAAAATAAGTAAATCAAACGGAAACACTATGTTTGTGCCTCCGTGAAGAAATTTCATATCCTTTGACGGTCAGGATCCAATGATTATCGATCACTGGAGTAAATAGTAAAATTAATGTGATAATATCAAATAAAAAATTCTGAGGGTTTGTTTTTCTTTCTCAGTTAAAGCTTCTTTTCTGTTCAGATACTATACTTGTTGTAATGCCAAAACAAATGTGACCTTCAACATCTTTAATTCACAATAAAATAATTCAATTAATATCAAAATCTAATTCTTGTTTTAATAAATCGTTTTAAATATTAATTGCAATTTCTTCGTTGGAATCCCATAAGCTGTTATCATATTTTTTGAACTAAAAAGCGTCATTTAATTGTAATTTGAACCTATTGCCCTTTTTTCTCCACAACTGTTTAATATTCTTCCGATCACATGTATGCATGTGCAATTGATGCTCTACGAAACCCCTGATTTGATGCCGTGGTGATGTTCAAACGCTGTTGTGTGCTGTTATGAGTTTTTTTCAACTGTAGTGTATTTATTCTTTATCTTAATTTTGAAGGTTGATTTTGTTTTCTACAATAAATATTATCATATCTGTTTAATTGAATGTCATCTATTTGATTAAATATATACATATATACATGTATGTTGAATTATTTATTTCTTTTTATTACACTGCTATTATTTTTTTATTATCTGACAGAAAACCCTTCAATTAAAAATTATATTTGTTTTTATTTTATTAAGTTTATTAGCTATATACAAAATTGATCTAAAAATAAATATAGTAATAGGATATTCAATTGCGTAAATATTGTATTAACGTATATTTAATTTTCCTAATATAAAAAACTATTAAATATAAACAAAACAAAAGAAACTATTGTACTATTGTTCGTTTTCGAAAAATAGAAACGCCACTCGCAGTAATACCTTGAGATACGAGCATAATCCGTTCCAGGACCGAGCTCATAACCCGAAGTGCTCGTATGTCAAATAATTTTTTCCCATGTGAAATAACAGAAAAAAAATTAATCTGTTCCGGCTTTCTAAAAAACGCATTTATTAGTGCTAATACTAATGGAAAAAACATGTTTTTCATTGCTATAGAGACATACACATACAAAAAAATTATAGTATACACTCATTAACAAAAAAAACGACGAACCTAGAAGGAGCTTTCCGATGGAGACAAAAATTGGTGGAGAGCAAGATTATGTGCAGAATAGAAAATGATTAAAATTTCAGCCAAATTGAATGATTTATTTCAGAGTAACGAGCTCAATAAGGTGTTGACTAACCTCTACCCTGAATGCAAGCTGCCCCATGACGTAGCATAGAGTGATAAAGCTCCCTGATGGTCTCCTGCGGTATTTCTTGCTAGGTCAGGAAATTGTCGGGCATCCAATTGTCGGGCTAGGTCATCCACATTCCCAGGTGGATGCAGTCGCCTTTCTATCGTATCCCAGACATGCTCGATTGGAGAGAGGTCTGGGGATCTGGCTGGCCAAGGAAGTGTTTCACAAGCTGCAAGACAGGTCATAGCAACACGTGCCGTATGTGGTCTGACATTATCTTGCTGAAAAATAAGGCCAGGGTACTGCAAAAGGAAGGGTAGCAAAGCAGGTCTCAGAATGTCGTCGACGTACCGCTATACTGTAAGTGTGCAGCTAATGACGACCAAAGGGGTCCGGCTATTACTGGAAATGGCACCCCAGACCATAAATCCCGGTTGAGGGCCTGTGTGGCGTGCAATAGTGAAAGCAGGTTCGGCATGCTGCCCTGGGCGTCTCTAGACACGTCTGCGACGATCGTCAGGACACAGTTGGAAGCGGGATTCGTCGCTAAACACAATACGTCCCCAGTCAACATCATTCCAACCGGGTCGAGCCAAGCACCACTGTAATCTGGTCCGACGGTGTGCAGACGTGAGTGGCAGGTGGCGTAGCGGTCGGTACGAGCGTAGATGTGGCTCTTTCAGCCGTCTGTGAATGGTCATGGTGGACACTCGTGTGCCGGTCGCACGTCTGATGGTTGATAATGATGATTCAGACGCTGTGACAGCTGATCTGACAATCACTCTATCCTCCCGTTCTGCTGTCGCCCTAGGTCGACCGCTACCTTCATGACGCTGAAATCTGCCATTGTCTACCCATTCCTGACAGAATCTTCTAATCGCCGCATCAATTCGACCCTTACGCGAGCAATTCTCCGATTTGCCCAACCTGCCTCTTTCAATCCAATGATACGACCTCTTTCAAACTCTGACAGTTGCACGTAATGAGCTCGAATCCTACGGCGAGGCATTTTTTCAGTCGTTGAAAGGCATCCTAACTCGCAATGCAACAGAAATTTTGACCATCAGATTGAGAATCGCGGTCCCAATGTCTTTGCATACGAAATTTTATTACAATCGGACAACTCCTTCTAGGTTCGTTGTTTTTTTTGGTAATGAGTATAAGGATTCCTGTGATTATAAAATAAAATGTGATTTTAATTAAGAGTTCTTACAGACAGACGATACACTAGCGGCTAATCGTGGCATGTGCGGAGGGGGAGGAGGGAGGGAGGAAGGGAGGGAAGAGATTAAGCCCTTACGTAGATACTTGATTCCGCACCGTACATCACATGTACACTACGTAACTTACATAAACTTAGAATTAACTTAACTTGGCTTATGTATTTTTTTTTTCCTTTTCTATTTTTTTTTTTTGCTTATTTCGATTTGTATTCTTTACTTTTCTTCACTTTTTTTAACTTTTTTCTCCTGACTACCCTCACCTTCACTTGGCGCAGGCCTTTTAACGAAATACCTATGGAGGGAGTTTTGTTTCTGACTCCCTTTCAAAATGTTACGGAAGTGAGTAAGGCACGTGTCGTCAAAAAGCGCCGAAGCCAGACCAGTAGACAATTTATCAGGGTGTTAGCATGCTCGTATCTCAAATCTTTACTCGTTTCTCAAAGCAAAAATTTGCTCGAAGGCTTGCTCGTATCTCGGAATACTCGTATCTC
>JAFIDM010035311.1:0-13224 GCA_023159025.1 Thereuonema tuberculata | reverse complement strand
CTTAACAATAACCTTAAATGCATTGAATTGCCTTCATTTAGTTACATATGTTTTTATTGCTATAATCATAAATTTGAATGAGAATTTGGAGTATGAAGTTTAAAGCCAAAAATGACATGAGCCTTAAATAATCATATTTTACTTCTCAACCATTGTACCATTACATCTTAGAATATATCTATTGTAAACATTTACAATAATGGATGAGACCAAATTATTCACAAGTGACATTCTAGAATAGCTGTTTCATGCTCGTTGGTGATCATCAGCCAGGAGAAGTCACAGTAAATAAAAAGGTCTCCATACTGAGGCTAGTATGAACAATAATCACTAACACATAGATTTTCTCACTAGTTTTTTCATTGGTGCATTTTTGATTGTGTATTTTTTCCTTTGAGGCACCACTTCGCTTCCAATGTATAGTAAACATTTACCTTCATAAAAAGTTGTAATGACCACTAAAATCATTATATGGAGTGCTCAGAAGCCAATCAGTGTAAGTCAATAAACCAAAAAATGAAATAGGTTTTTTAAAATTACGTACCAAACAATAACAAACTAACTAACTCCATGGCACTACAGCCCATGTAGGGCCTTGGCCTCCTTAACAATATGAGCCCACTCTTTTCTATCTTGAGCCTTTCTCCTCCATCCTTGTATCTGGAGCTTTTTCAAATCGCGTTCCACATCATCAAGCCATCTAAGTCGTAGTCTTCCTTTTAATCTTCTACCACCAGGTTTTCAAGTTGTTTCAAAGCCCCGGCTCTAAAAAGGCTTAATACATTCCATGAAGCGATCCAAAAATCATTTCTTCGTTTATCGTTCCTAGGTCTAGTTCCACAAAAATCAATCCGGCTATTAATATTGTCAGGTCTCGTAGCAAGAAGGTTTTACAGTGTAGAATAGCTAGTCCTACGTCCAACCCCCAACCTGGAGGACCAGGACTCCTATTTAAAACCCCGGAGTCAGGGTGGCCCGGCTATACCCCCAGGCACTGGGTGATCATTTAAGTCGCCTTTTACGACACGCATGAACTACGTTGGGGCTATTCTTACTCCGGCCACCACACGGAGTACCAAACAATAACAACGTTTGTAAATTTGAAGAATGAATTTTTAATTGAATGATAACATAACTATACACTTGGAGGAGGGATTTGGGCACTTTGTCAACCGAAAGTATAAACATTAGAGTATGACTTACAGAAAAAATGTCAATTTAAAACAAAATGACTTACACTGATTGGCTTCTGAGCACTCCATATAAAATAATCTGAGCAATGAAACTCTAATTACATTTTGTTTGTTCTACCAAATAAGCTAAATACAGTTAAAATCAGCTTAGAAAAATATTTAGGAATATTTATAAATTTTTGAAATACAATTTATTCATCTAATAAATTATGCAGAGGTTTCCTTCAAAGGATTAATCATAGGTAGTTAAACAAAAATTTTCATGTTTCCCTGGGGTTTTTGGAACAACATTTGGTGAGGCCATGAAGCAAATAAGGTTCTGCAGCACTTTAATATTAAAGATTGCAGTTGCTTTTAGTTTCATATAATTTATCTTCAAAGGGTTGATAGTTGTTCACGAATTCATAATGATTTTAATAGATTTCATTGTAGGCATTGCAATAATATTTGCAATAATTTTAATCTAAGTACAGAAGATGTTGCAAATAGTTCTCATGACAGTTGTCGTTTTAGAATGATTACACCAATGAAGAAAAAGATCCCGAGTTTAACGGATGTTGTTGATAAACTACATCCACTACTTCATTCATTAAGTTGAAGGGGATAGATTTTGGAAGATGATTAAATAATCAACTTATGGGAAGGAGATGGGACAGTTCAATGATTAGATAATGTATAGTGGAGGAGAAGAAAAAAAGAGTGAATGATCAGAAGGATGATTACTGCGTGATCTTGAAACAAAAGTGTGTGTTTAAAATACACAGAACAACAAAGAATAATGGATAGTAATCAAAGGAGGAGTAATGAAAAATGAAACGAAGAAGAAATACTTAAAGGTTTAAGAATTTGATGTGATGTGGGTGCACACTTGCAGGATCACTTCACATCCTTTATAGTTAATGAGAAGGTTGAAAGTAATACAACTCTAAATGATAACACTGAATCACAAATAAAATTAAAATGAAAGGGATTTTCGAAATAAATTTGCTCATTCAGATTAAGTTCCAATAATGATTTCCTTCATTTAACAAATTGCAGTACTTTAAGTAAAAATAAATAAATAAATTTGAAAGCTGATTTAAAAATAGGAATAATTAAATGCTTTGTATGTGATAATCATGCAGGTCTTACCCATCAATAAGAAGTCAGCTTATTGATGGGTTGTCAATATCTCTTGGGCAGTTTAAAGTGTAGAAAATATGCTTTTACATAACTACAAATGTTTGTAGTTAGAACAAATACATCATCTGATGATGAGGTAAAGAGTAGTTGACAGGTGAATCTGATTTAAATTAGTAAATGTGGAAGAGGATTGGCTTCACATCAACTAGAAGTGTGTTTAGACAGGAGATGAGATTTAGTTCAAGTGATTGGTGCTGTAAGACTGTAAATAGGATTTACTGTCTTTTACTGACTTAGAATTTTTCAAAGACTGCAAATATAAATGATTTTATGTAAATGTTATTATATTTGACTTTAAATACAGAAGGTAAACTTCAACTTGAAAAGTGTACAAACTCTTTAATTGGAGATCAGATGAAACATTGTTTGTAGGCTACTTCAAATTTTGAGTGGCTAATTTAATAGTGCAGAGCCAAGTTTTGAAACTAAAGTTATCAAAAAGAAAACAGTAGTTCATGACATGGCTTATCCTTACCAAAGTTATGATCAAAGAAAGCTGCTGCTTTGATTAGAAACCAAAGGAATTCTAATGAATTATTATTTATTATAAATTACTTATAAATTATAAATTACTATCAAGTAATTTGAATGAACTACTGCACCGTATATATATTTAAAGTCTTCATATTTAGTAACTCTTAAAGATAATAATTACATAAGCAACAAGCAAATTATGTAAACTGCATTCAAAGCTGCCTCTTAAAAATTAAATTTAACATAATATGACTTCATTATCTAATTTTGTTTCTTAACAACTTCAAGGTATTTGGAGAAAAAACTATTATAATTTTTAGTTTGTTAACTTGAAATTAAAATGATTAAAGCAGTCAATGCTATTAAATACATGAAACAACTTAGTATGTACTGTATACGAGTCTATGTGATTTCCCAAGGATATTTCAAAGAATTGGTTCTCAACAATCAATGTTACTTTTGGAATTGCTTTTTTTAGCCTATATTCGGTTATAATGAAAACTGGTAATTTATAATTGACTTCAATTTTTAATTCTCTTGTATTATAATGCAAACTGTTCAGATTATTGATATGGTGAGAATCATCCCTCAAAAATAAAAAACAAAATTATAGAATTTACTATTTTACTTATTCTTAACTATTTCTGCTATTTTGAAATGTAAACATAAGCCATGTCATCTGTAAAATGCATTGTGGGTCACATATTCCTCATAAACTGCTAATCTGTTTATTCCTTGAATGTTAAGATGAAAAAGCTTCAGCCTCTGTTATCTTACATTAACTTTTACTTTTCTGATATTTCTATAAGAAAAATAGCTTTATTCTAAACTCAATGAAAACAAGAAGATAATATATAGGGTGTACCTGAAATGTGCTACCAAACCTAAAGGTTGTATTCAATCATGCAAAACAACGAATAGATGTCATTTAAACATTGGTTTGGAAATGCTTTATTTCCAAGATATGAACGATGCAACGATATGGAGGTGTTGGCCTTACAATCGCTCAGTTTCACAGAAAGTGCTTTACATGTCCTCCACTGGCCTCAATGCATGCAACACAATGTCATTCCATCCACGGTCGAAGATGCCAGGTGTTGGTCGAATTGTGTTGATTACATTTTATGAACGAGTGATGAATGGAACTATACCAAGTGGAGCACCTTTGGGAGGGTTTAGGTGTGGCTAATGCACCACAGAAAAATATCATGTGCTGTGCCAACAGTGAAGTTTGGAGGAGTTGGCATTACATTGTGGGCGTATTTTTCATGGAATGAACTTGGCACTGACTCTTGTAGCACTGCATGGCAATGTAAATGCGGAGGGGTACAAGGATGTATACTGTCAACGGTAGAGAACCACTTCTCTGATGATCATTGCCTCTACAATCATGACATAAAGAGAGATCTATGAGAGTATGGTTGTGGACAATAAGATTCCTGAAATGGACTGGGCTACCCAGAGTCCCTACATGAACTCTATTGAACACTTATGGAAGGAATTAGAAGGTCAACGTCTCTCCAGGCCCCGTCAGGAATTGCTCTGGCTATAGCTTTTCAGGAAGAATGGACTACAAAGATGTTTACGCACTTGGTGGAAAGTTTCCCTGGCAGAGTCATGGCTATTTAAAGGCGAAAGGCTGACATACCCCATACTAATGTGCAGTACTGGTCCTTGTGTCAAAGGGAAAGACTGACTATGGTTAAGGGTAGTGTCACGTTGTGGAATTGACAAGATGACAAGATTAAAATCTTGTTCTCTAAGGGAATATATTTTGAATTTTAATAATTGTATTGTTGTAATTATGTATTTGAATTTTTTTATTTGATAATGTCTTGTATATTATTACATACATATATATCCTTTCCCGTTCCACCAATTGTGGGTCTAGGAATTAACTAAGCCTCTCCACCTCTCCCTGTTCTTCCAAGCCTTTTCTCTACATATTCTTTTCCATGGGATGCCTCTCTCTTCCAGGCTGTGCTTCACATCATCCAGCCATCCCTTAAGCGGTCTCCCTCTTGGTCTCTTCCCTCCTTCTTTTAACTCATGCCAAACTTCTTTTGTATATTATTATTGTGATATTTTCTTAGTTAAATATTATTTTAATGGTTTGAGTTTATTTAGAAACCAATATGTGCGAAAAGAAAGAGAAAAAAACTTCGCAAAAGAAATTGTGATTTCAATCAAGTGATCATGTGATTTTATCTGGGTTTTGTTTCTCATGGGAAAGTAGTGAGAAAGTAAAATACACTCTGGCAGGAGTAAGAAGATCAGGTGATGAAAATGAAACAATCGGATTGGTTAATCAAAAGTGAAATTTATGTTTTTGGCATGAAAATGGAAAGGAGGTTTGACGAGAACTGATAAGAAGGCAGTTAGCGGGGAGAGAGCAAAAAGTGCAGACGTTTTGTCCGGTCGTGTCCCACCAGGGGCATGGCCGGAGGAGAAGGCGGGGAGACGGTCATCGAGGACAGTTGTTAATCAGCTTGTAACCTGTAGTTCACATGGTCGGAAGAAACGAAACACAACCAGTGACCGTATCGGACGACATGACAGAAGGTGTAAGGGATGCCAGCCGAATAATCTGTAAGTAGAGAACTTTATAATCTTATGAAAGACTGTTAATTCAAGAGGCAGCTGTTGGTGTGTGAATGCTGTTTTCAGGAGGAGAAAAATCCCTAAATCATCATTACAGTGTGTGAAGAAATGATGGGTTGCTTGAAAATAAGCATTGGGTTTCTTAAACACTAACTTTCTGTGAACTCTAAAGTTTGAACACAGAGGTGAAAGCCATTCACAGCAAACTTATAATATCACCAAATACGAGTGAACTAAAGAAAATCTGTGAACTGTAAATCAAAGGCATTTGATTACTATAACAGAGTTGTGTTATTAAATAACACATTATTGTTAACTTTTAAGTGAACTAAAGACAGTTGAGTGAAGTAAAGTTAAAGAAATAATTATATTTGTATTAATTTTTAACAGAATGTTATAAGAGATTGTTTGTTGTAGTTTGTAGTTACTTTTTAGGTTTATCTTTATTTGCTTAATTATAATTATAACGGGGGTTATTTTGGACGTGTACATCTCATAGAAGTGACTAGTCACAAAATTAAATATCCATTTTTATTGATCTCTTTAATCTTTTTATACTTATATTATCTGACAAATAAATGTGTTATTTTTAGAAATGGATTTAGACCCAATCATTCAAGTATGTCTTAGATAAATGTTTGTTGACTTAGTTAAGTCGGGTGAAGACGATTTAACAGGTCCCTCTGATTCCAATGAAACGATCCATTCTCAAAATTCTTGTTTGTTTGGTGCAGAAGTAGACATACGGCCGTACGTGGAGTTCTCCGTCAGGAAATTTGATGGGAAAACCTTGGGCCCAGCAGAACGCCATTTTACCCAATGACAGTCGAATAACTTCTACGGAATAGATTGTAAGCACAGGTTTGATTCACGGCATAATCTGTGCATTCAAAGGACTCTGGGAACGGAGATAGGGATAAATCTTATCTTTGGGTTATATTTGATCATCGGGGTACCACCCTGACCCCGTGACAGTAGGTGTCCGGAATTTTTTGATAACAATGTACAAAAAGGCTATCCACTTTGATATCATGTAATCACATTTATTTTTCCAAATTTCAGTACCTGTTTTAATACTTGACTTCTTTTTCTATATTTACAACTCAAGTTCTCTTCTTTTCCTTTCATTCTTACCCTTGTAATTTTCTTTTAAAGCCAACTTTACTTTTTTCCTTTTTTTTCACATTCTTCATAAAACAACGTAATATATTATCGCCACTGAATTCTTCCCATTGTATCAGACATCCTTTACAACTGTTTCTTATTGTTTCTACAAAAGCTTGATTCCAACTATTTATACATCATCTAAATATATTTAACTTTTAACATATGTTGTCGTTAGGCAAAACAAAAGCAAAAAAAAAAGGTTAAATTAAAATTTTAAAATTTTTCTTATTCCAAAGTATTTACTTTTTACATTTTTCTTTCTTAATTTTAATCTCACCCCATATCACTTTTATCTTTTCTAATTGACATATGATCTGAAATTAGAGTTGATAAAATCTAAAAACCATTATTTTAAGACTATGTTATTTGTGAAACACAGATTAGTAACTGACACCACCCACCGATTGGCAATAAAAATTCAATTTCCCACCCTAGCTCCCTCCCAATTCCCATTAGGTAATTCCAAATTACAAAGTTTTTTTTTTTAGCCCATTCATTGAATTTTATATCCTCTATGTTCTTAATTTTCTCTTTAGAATTCCTAATAATTCTAGCCTCTTCCAATTCATTACAACGTGAATTGATTCCAAATTTCTTATCCCAATATTAAAATCACCAAATTTTTTTTTCCTAAATATTATATAATTGTATATAACCAATTAACCTATATAAAGTTTTATTGTACATTGCTAGTAAGAACTATTTTTCTTCATCAAAAATTAGTTCAGATGCAAGACTATCTTCT
Organism: Thereuonema tuberculata; assembly: GCA_023159025.1. Taxonomy (NCBI): domain Eukaryota; kingdom Metazoa; phylum Arthropoda; class Chilopoda; order Scutigeromorpha; family Scutigeridae; genus Thereuonema; species Thereuonema tuberculata. The sequence goes on along the minus strand of JAFIDM010035311.1, from coordinate 5,862 downwards.
ACTACTCCTCTTTGGGATATATTAATTTCTTTTTTTTTTTGGTTTCCATTGGAATAGAACATCTCCAATTGATCTTCCCTTATATGTTTCTTTTGTTGCAATGCTTATCGAACTAATTATACTCTCTTGTACTGTGTAGCCATTTGCTTTTAATGTCTTATGTACACCAGTCTCTAATGAAATAATCAGTTCATAAGATGTAATCATGTCTGTAATTCTGATTTCTTTTTATTGCCTTATCTATTAAAGTTTTGTACTACAGACAGATGTGGTCCACGAAATCACAGGAGGTCAGACTCCTGGTGTTTTATGTCTACGTTAAGGTCTTAAGTTGTGACTAAGGTAAGGGACTTAGTTGAGGTCTGTTGGTCAGCCCGAGACAAATCCACCCATAACCCCTAGACGAAAAACCCCTACCTAGTAAGTAGAAGGCTAGGTACAACCAAGGGCCCATCTGGAGGAGAATTAAGCATCCCCCTCCTCTGCTGGGATAGAATCTGGCTCCTCCAGGCTGCAATCAAGTGCATTGACCACTTATCTACTGGGACCATGACCAGCTATAATTTGTAGAAATTCTTTCTGAAAGGTTTTTGGCATTACAAATACTTTTTTATTTTCCACAGAATTTTTTGGATTATTGTATCTATTTCAGTTACATTTTTATTGTAATTAGATTTCAAAATTTTCAACTCTGTAGATTTTTGTTCAACCTTTTTTGAATTACAATTTCCTTTTTTATATATAAGCTTGTCATTGCTTAGGTGACGGTTTATTCCTACTAAGTTCACTTCACATTTTTTTAATTGTCAGAATTCTTTATTTCCTTATCTCTACTCTTTTCTCACTTATTTTCAGGTTTTCATGCTTATCCTTTTCTATTATCTAAGTTCAAAATTGACAATTTACATTTATCCCATCATGTTTGCCTGTCTTAAATTCTTCTCTCACAATTTCTAATATTTTTTTTTTTTTGTTTCCTCTGCAAAATCTCTTCAATACATATGTTTGTATCATTTATATTTTTCTATTCGTTAATATTAATTGTTTTTTCCTTCAACCAAAAATTTTAACTGTAATAAGCTTGCTTTCTTCTTTTTTAACTCCTATGTTTATGTTAAGTAATAAAAGTATATTCATTTCAAATTTTGTGACAGATGGTTTGATCTTATTGATATTGTGTGGAATAAATACATATCCAAATACATGCCTATTCTAAATTTCCAATTTTAAGTTTCTGAAGATTAAATAATTTCATTAATCAAAGCCAAGTTCACTAACAGTCAGTTTTTCAAAATAGTCTTAAGCTAATCCTGGATTAAGTCCAATCTCAAGACATCAAGAGAGTTATGATGTGAGCTAATACTATTTGGAGAAACTGGCTGTAAGACACTGTATTCTACTAATACACAGTCTGACTTAGAAATTTCCCCACCCAGGAGGAACCAATATATTGCATGAAGATTATGCAAGAATACAAAGCAATAAACGATTAGTACAAGAGATAAATTGCCAATCATAGACAATTGAAGTCATGTGTTGCTACAGGTAAGGCAGAACAAAGTAATGGAATATTAATGTTTTACAGCACAACCAAGGATCAAAGATATTTTGTAAATTTCATTGTAAACATCCTACATCTATGTTAAGAAGATTGGTTGAGTCTGCAAATTATAGTTCTTGTACATTAGGATGCCAGAGTAGTTGGACGTATTTGGCAAAAGTGAAGGGACACCAGTTGTCTTAATGGGATTTGGCAGATTTAGGAAGAAATAGATTGACATCAAAAAATTGCTACCACCAGAGCATTCAACACACTATAGACATTCCCACTCAGATTATGAATCAAAGACAGTTTTTGCTTCTAGTAATGTAATACTGACTTAATGTAATATTCTTTTGATAGTAGACATCGAAATGCTCACTGGAACATCATAGTAGAGCTTTGTGGTGCTTCTTTCTTATTAATGATAATCATTCAATCTATGTCCCTCAAATGTCATAAAGAAGATCCCATTTTATCGGTACATTGCTTATCAACTAAGAAATCTTCTGTGGGTTGCCAATAGATACGATACAGGCAATGGGAATACTGTCAGTTTATGCTCAGAATAATATCAAGTCTATTTTGCAGCAAAATAATGGTCAGTCACAGAGACTGACATCTCCTAAACATGCGTTGAAGTGGTTAAATAATACCATGCCTGAAAGAGATCTCCAGGCTTATCACCCAACAAACACATATGGTATCCAATGAAAGATTCTCATCCGCAAATGCCATTAAATTATTGTCTTAAATAGTCCAGAGCACCATCTGCGGGATTAATCAACATTGTTATGAGCATTACACAACATGATAGTCAGGGATTGACTGATGTCATATGATCCTGTCTATAGTGCATTAAGAAATTAAATCGTATTCCATCTATCTCTTACTCTTATGTTTTTTTTTAGTCTATTTAGGCTACTTCCTTCTGGGTTTGGATATGACCAAAAAATGAATTATAAATCCTTATTGATTTCAATATTGAAAATATAATCTAAATCAAATTAATGCGGTAATTTAGTAACATACTAGTAAATACAATAAATGAATTAAAGCATAAGAACTTCAGAGCAAAAAGTAATAATAAGAAGTAAATGCTGTGCTGGGCCATGTAGTTATACAACTGCACCTTGACCTGTATTTTCAAACATTCACTGAAAGTATGCAGCTAGATTCCAAATTTTGGTTGTCTATTTTTTTGGAGTAGTGATATATGTACTATCTCAACAAAAAATATTATTAAAGGACATTCTTTAAGAAAAATATGTGATATACCATTAAAATTGTACTTTCATTAAAATATGATGAGTTTTTCTTACTTAGTAAATGAATAATATCTTATTATAACTTTTATCGGTATCACAATTATGAAATAATACATAGAATAATTAGAAAAAAAGCTTACATAAAATCAATAGCACGAAACTGACAATGAAAGTATCACTAATTTTGACTTTAGTTGACTACTTTTCATCAGTCACACAGATGATTCAGAAATAAGTTTCTAATAAGTTTGTTCATCCTAGATTCATAGTAAGAATGTTCCTTCTCTTATAATGAATGAAACTGATTTTTTTTTTCCTTTTTTAAATGTAAATTAATAAATAAATTAGTAAAAAAAAAGCCCTATTTCTAAACCCTTTCTCATTTGAACTGAAAATTTTCATATTACCACTGATGTTAATCTTTTTTCCTTTTTATAATTGGTAAGTATTGGTGTAACAAGGAAAGGGTTGGTAGACGTTCTAAAGTTCTCCATTGCCTTCCATTCTACCCGAAAATAAAACAGATTTACTATTTGGAACTTTTTTTTTTGATTAAACACATTTTCCATGCAGGTCTTTAGTGAAAATTTTGCTAATGGAAATGGCAAGATTCTGAAAGAAAAACATTTGAAATGAAACAATGAATTTTCTTGAAAAGGAAATTTCACAATCTTTTAATTTGTCTTGTATAATGAAAGGTCTTTTAAGCCTAGCAGTTAGCAGGCTAAAGGTCGGATTCCATTGCCTGTGCTGGGCGGCGAGCAGTTGGCGAAGTTGCAGTTTCCCTTTAGGCTACAAGAATGAGGTTAGCGTGAGCAACAACGAAGATGTTTCTATTGAAATGGTTGAAACAGCTTTTCAACAGCGTTGCTTTAGCCCAAGGCAGGGAGGGTGACTTGTTTTTCCTGCGTTTTTCAGTCACAATGGATTCTTGCTCTGGCAACAATATTTTTCTTGTGAAAATTGGAAAAAAAATCTCAAAGAGGATGAATGAAATATAAAAAAATGATCAAATTATTTTTATTCTTGCGCTACCTCCAAAAATAAAAAAAAAAATCACGCAATAGAAATTATGTCTTTTTTTTTTTCAAAATGTGGCTTTCTTTATGTGACTTCCCAATAGCAATTATATTTCATAGGAAAGGAAAGAAATTTAATTTCAATTGAAAACGTTACATTAAAACTTTATTTCTAATGAAATTTATAAAAATTTAAACACACACTAAAAAGCTAATATTTTACAATATATTTAATCCAAGCTACCATGAAATAATTTTGTAATCTTCATGATCAGTTCTTTTTAAGTATTTAGGTTTTCTTTGAATATTCCAGTATGATTCTGTTTCTCAGATTTAACTTGGAATTAATTTGTAAAAAATCGAAAGTTTTATTGTATTATTCCGTTATAACATTAAAAAAAAAACCAATTTCTCAAACATAAATTCATATCATAATGAAATTGTCCTGAATATTAACTTAAAAGTCAAACATATGTTCGAAACAATAAGTTTAAAGAAATTACAATAATAATACATGATTTATATCAATAAATTCAATAAAATAACCTATATTTTAATTGAATTTCCTTACTTTTATAAATTTCTGTAATAAGTATCAACTTGTATTTACTTTGTTTTCAAAAAAAGAATTCAAAGCACGGTTTCAGCTACTCAAACTAGAACCAGCAGTCGTGAGAAGCCGGCCTACACTGGTCTCCCTTCCAGTCACCCGGCTTCTCTACTTTCGAGGTTGGGAGAAGCACGGCTTTAGTACCCTAATTTAAAATTTTAAACCTGCCGTCCCTATTGTAAATTCAAGGCCGGTGGCTGTAAGGGGTGGAGAGAGCTGTAATTGAGGTCAGAGAAGTCAACTGCCAGCACCGGCAATGGAAACGCACCTTAAGGTTTTTCATTCTGTACTGGTTACAGTATTTTATTATTATTTGCTTTGATGGGGTTTCACTTCTGGAAACAAGAGACAAATCCATAACCTTTTGATCTTTTCTGGGCTTATCATCGAGTGAATATCAGGATAAAGTCATTCAAGTCATTCATTTCAAATAGATATTGACAGCACGTTAAACCCATTTATTTAGCTTAATCATTTTTAAGAACTTTCCTTTGCTATAAATAAACAAATAACAACTTTATTGTTTTAATTATAATGTCTAATCTGACATCAGTCAAATAGCTTTTCCTAACAAACCTGAAACTGAAAAGCCTTGTTCGTCTGGACATGATCAAACATGCAAAGTTAATTTATTAGTTATTGACATTCCCTGGCCTATTTTGTTTTTACAAAATAACATCTATATTTCAACTGCTTCTGTGTCTGATCTAATATGATCACAATATCTGTACAACTAAATCAGTTATTTACTGAAAAGTTCTTTGACAAAACTCTTAGTAAAAAGCTTTTTATGATTCTAATATAATTGAATATTTAAATGGCTTATATGAGAAAACATTTCTCACAATACAATAACTGACGTTTATTCGTGTGATTCTGAAAAAAAATTCCATCAAACAACAAATACAATATTAATCACCTAAATGTCCTTTAATATGACGTTTTAAACTATTTCCATGAGAAAAGTTTATTTCACAAAATTCACATTTAAACGGCTTTTCACCTGTATGTGATCTAGTGTGGGTTGTTAAGTGGTGTTTTAAAGAAAAGCTTTTTTCACAAAACTGACATTTAAATGGTTTTTCACCTGTATGTGATCTAATGTGCTTTGTTAAATAAGGTGCTTGAGAAAAGCTTTTTTCACAAAATTCACATTTAAAAGGCTTTTCACCTGTATGTGATCTAACGTGGGTTGTTAAAATATCTGCTCGAGAAAAGCTTTTTTCACAAAACTCACATTTAAATGGCTTTTCACCAGTATGTGATCTCATATGTCTTGTAAAATTGCCCGCTTCAGAAAATCTTTTTTCACAAAATTCACATTTAAAATGCTTTTCACCAGTATGTGATCTAATATGGCCTGTTAAAATATCTGCTCGAGAAAAGCTTTTTTCACAAAACTCACATTTAAAGGGCTTTTCACCT
>JAFIDM010035310.1:0-13225 GCA_023159025.1 Thereuonema tuberculata | reverse complement strand
TAATATCTCAATATCTGAAGGCATCTTTCCTTCTTCCTTCAAACAAGAGAAAGTTGTTCCGTTATGGAAAGCAGGAGATGTGAACACTCTGACCAACTACCGTCCTATCTCAGTGATAAACTCTTTTTCAAAAATATTTGAAAAATTATACCACAGCAAACTCTCTATCTATATATCAAAAAGGAAAGTCATTGCGCAACAACAACATGGTTTTATTACAGGGAAAAATACCGAAACTGCACTTATCGAACTCTCAGAGTTTATCACGGAGAATATGGCGGAAAATAAGATCGTCTTAGGTCTCTTCTTGGACTTGAAAAAGGCCTTTGACTCAATTAATACCAATATTTTACTCCAAAAATTGAAACATATGGGTATTAGAGGCCCACCTCTTACATGGCTCTCTTCATATCTATCACAAAGAAAATATCAGCTGAACATCAACGATATTCCTCTTCAGTATATCACACGTCGACAGGTTTACCCCAAGGATCTATCCTTTCCCCTCTTCTCTTTAATTTATTTATAAACGATCTCATTCTCACATCACCTGCTTCCAAATGTATCTTCTATGCCGATGACGGAACCCTTCTATTTCCAGTGATAAGAATGTAGAAAAACTCAAGCACGAAGTCCAGTGCTCACTTTTCTATCTCGAATCTTGGCTATCCTCAAACGACCTTACTTTAAATACAACCAAAACGGTTTATATGTTTTTCTATCAAAGAAATAAAATACTCAACTCTGACAATTTCTCTATCACTTATAACAACTCTTTATTACAAGAAGTCCAATCCTTCAGATATTTAGGTATCACTGTTTCACACGATCTGTCATGGAATCTCCATGCGCAACAAATCGCTCATAAAGTTTCAAAAAATTTGGGCATCATTAGGAAACTTTATTTTCTTCCTAGAAAAATACTTCTGAATCTATATTGGTCGCTAATTCACACAAACCTGTGTTATGGTGTAATCATTTGGGGTACCACGGCCAAATTTCAAGAAAAAATGTTACTCAAAGTTCAAAAGCATTTCCTAAGATTCCTAGATAAAAAAAACCCGCCTCTGCTCTACCCAATCCCTCTGGACAAAATATAAAATAATTCCTTTCAATCATATCTATAAGCTTCAGTTGGCTCTTTTCACCTATAAAACTATCAATAAAAAACTACGTCCTTCAATTACTTTAAATACTAAACCCCACTCCCACTCTTATAAAACTATCCTGTTCTTCTACTAACAAAAACAAGATCCAACTATCAACGGAGAGCAGTCAGTTATTCAGCTCCTCTAAATTGGAATGAAATTCCAAAGGAAATTCGTGATTGCTCTTCCCTGGCACAATTTCAAAGAAAACTTAAACAACACTTTCACTCAACTCAATCCTCCTAGATATATAATTCCTCATTTCACGTAAATCCAGTAATTGATTGCATTCTCTCCTCTATTTTCTTTCTTCCCACTCCCTCCTTTTCTTTTCTTTTCTTCTTCCTCTATCTAGGTAACCACAATCAGTCCAATTTTATTTCATATTAATAATTTTCCTTGGCGTATAATTGCGTCAACATATGATGAACTGAATTTTTTTTTTTTCTTTTTTGTTTCTTATCTAAATGTACAATGTAAAAAATTTGTAAAAAAATAAAAAAAAAATAACAGAAATAATTCAGTTCCTTTAATTGATGTTTTTTTTTTTTCTCCTTCCTCTCCCTGTAATACTTTTTGTTTAATTTTCATTTTATTTGCCTCGATGCCGACACCCTTTTGTCTTCTCGACGGGATCACCCTTAAGACAACTGGGATGTCAAAACTGTAATCGATATGTACTGTTGTAAATTTTTTTTCTTTATAGGCAATAAATTATTATTATTATTATAGTTGCGCCTTTTGCATTCGTAGCAATCACATTTATAATAATAAGGAAATTAAAGCAATAATTCAACATAAATTACGTATCAGAAGCTGTTGCGAAGCATTGTGATTGGTTTACTAATCGCTATCCCTTCCTTGTTTCTTACTGTTACAACAAAACATTTTTCAAAATTTAACATTACTTAACAACAATACAAAACAAAATTTAACAAAAACATTAAATAAATACTATTTTACTTATTACTTTTTACTATTTAATATTTAACGTACTTGTTTATTGTTGTTAATGACACAATTAAGCATAGCAATCGTAATAAAATTAATGTAAAATAAAATAAAACTATTATTAGTACAATACTTGACATACTTACTTTATTCCAAAACAAATATACTCACCTGAATTTTATTTGTTTTGGAATAAAGTAAGCATTTTATAGAAATGTGTAACAATTTTTGTGACAATACTTGACAGTTTAAATTATTCCGATATTTAGTTTGATTCTTTCCTAACAGATGGGGCTGTCAGTCAAAGTAGAAACACAAATGTTGAGTAGAACTTGAAAAGGATTGTTAAAATATTGTAGATTATGCTGAAGTTTATGGAGAAATCGTCACTAAATAATGAACTTAAAAATTCAAAATCGGAGTAAAATGACTACGAGTTAGTACCAGTTAAGTTCAAGGAACATATAAAAACGTATTTACGTTCTTTATAAGATCTCGAGAGAGAAAGAGCTTTTTTGCAACTAGCGCCGCGGTGATGTTAAAGCGAACTGATAAATTGAAATTTCTACCAATAGATGTCGCTGCACTCCAATGGGGATTGTAATTCAGAATAAATATAAGAGTTTCATAAGAAGAAGAATAAATATAAGAGGCTTTAATTAAGTAACTCATATTTTTATTAGCTGAGGGAAAAAGGTAATGATAATTACACTATTATTTTATAAAAATTGATATATCATTTTATAAATACTAATATTTATTATTTATTACATAATAATAAATAACAAATTACATATTATCGTTCAAGACTGATTTAAACAAAACAAAATACCTTGTTCTGAATTCTTGTAATTTTATTAATCAGTTTTTTATTCATTACTCAAAATTTTCAAAGAATCGTGGGGAAAAAGTTAATTGTTTGAATTATTGATATATTGATATTGAGATTGATAAATACAAAAACAAAATCACTCAATCATTTGATTGTTTATTCACATTCTGACTTTCAGACAGCCTTTTCATTCTTTCTTATAAATGTTATCTTAAGATAAAGAGTTGGTTACCTTAAAAATGAAGATATATCATTTTATTTTATTTTAATATCCTACTATTAACTGTTAGATGTGTATTAAGACTATTCTTTTAGAAATATGAGGCTCATCAAGTCATTCTATGTGTGTGTGTATGTGTCACATCTGAATAACTTTAGAACCGCTCGATGGATAATCTTGAAACTTGATTTGCATGTTTAAAAGGACTACAGATGATCTCATTTTTATATTTGAAATCTTTTCCGAGTGGGTCCTTTTCGAGAAATTCGCGCGATTTACTGACAAAAATTCTCAAGCAAAAGTATTAGAACACAATGGATTAAACTAAACAAAAGAAATTAGCATTACATATTTTAGGTAATCCAGTAATTTTCCTTGGTTAGACTTAATCGACATTGGACAATTTAATTAAATAATTAAGATTTTAATTTTTGTTTCAGAAAATGAAAGATTTGTGCTGATTGTATCCAGCCAATGTTTCAGTTTCAAAATAAACGTGAATTTTTCGTTTATATCATTTTAGCACGTTAAAAAAAGTAAGAAATAAGATTTTAAGGACAGTAGTTTTGAATTCTTTCTTCCTAATGTCTCGTAACGTCTTATATTAAAATGATAACTTACAAAACCTGTACATTTCTTTACGTACAGACTAACTCCTTAAAATTTCTTTACAGAATAATGAGGTGTTGCAGATGAAATTACACAAGTTTTAATTGCAAATAAGTTTTTAATGTTTACTTTAAGTACTTCATATAGTAATGGATGTTGACCGTTAAAGTGTGGCATCAAAGTAATAAAACTCAACACTAAAATATTTTATTGAGATGCGCTCTTATCTCCGCTGAGTGAGAAAAGCAGTAGTAAATTTTAAAGTTTGTAGTAATAATTCTAATTGTATAATATCTAGTTAAGAAAATAAAAAAAAAACTTTAATCTATAGGCTACATAAAAAAGGGTTTATAATCAGTTTATGCTTTATAACTAATTTCAGTTATTATATAGAAGTTAGAATATATATAATAGAATAATAATCCAGAAGATTGTTACAGAAGATCTTACAAAATATCCAATAATTTCAGAGTTAGAAATTAGAACTTAACTCTGAAATAATTGGCTATTTTGTAAGATCTTCTGTAACAATCTTCTGGACTATTATTCTATATAACGATAGTTAACTAGTTAGTTGCGACAAATGCAGGTTTCTTAATTAGGATCACTGAAGTAATTAGTAATAATAAAATATATAAATTAATAAATGAAGCCTAAGATTCAGTAGTGATATCTTGTGACATTCGTATAGTAATATTTGACCTCTTAACAGTTACAACCCCCCCCCCCCTTGTCAAGGCGGTAGCCCGTACAGTGGTTTTATTAATTAGAACTGGTGTATATCACTAATATTATGAGCATTATTATTATTATTGTTTATTATTGTGTATAAAATCACCAAATGAAATGTATAAAATGTGTAAATAAATCTTATACTATCAGTTACAACCTCTCAGAATCACCCCATCCATCTGAACTACTCTGAATCCCACACCAGCTATATAACTCCCCTTATTCAATTCCCCTTAATTCCCCTTGTAACTCCCTTTCTATAACTCCCCATACATGTTACTGAAGTGGTTATCATATACTGTTAGCGTATATCACTTCAAGATTTTCAAGATTTATAACTTTACTTCAATTATCACTCCAATCACTTCAAGATTTATAATCACTTCAAGATAATCACTTCAAGATTTATAATCACTTCAAGATAGTCACTTCAAGATTTATAACTGAAGTATAGTTACTTTCTAGTTAGTCTACAGGGTGGCTGGGAAGCTCACGTATCCCCTATTATGTTATTATTATATTGTACATATTTAAATTATGATGCTTCTCTTTATATATTAAATGACCTGTGTATTATTTGAACATATTTGTATTGGAAAGTTTGACTTTTGGTAGGGTACACATACGAACCACTTTTTTCTTCCAAGAAATCGCTTCCCATACTTTCTTTACTTCAAATCTTAAGAAATTTAATTCCTTAAAGATTCGTCTTTAAAGATCAAAAGCTAACAGAAAACAAGTTATCATCGTCGCATTCTTAAGGTATTTGTAAGATAGGTTATCATAATCCGAAAGTGAGTCTCGACTCAATACGAGAGAAATTCATCTGTATACATTTGGATTCTGTTTTAGTCTCAATGTAAATGTGGTACCCCAGCCGTACCCCTTAATATAATAATAACATAATAAGGGGTATGGGAACTTCCCGGCCACTCTGTATATTTCAGTGTACACTTACTGGAAATCATAAAACAGGCAAAATAGTCAGTGTAATTATGGTATCGACAATGCGTACAAGGTTAGATGTGGAACCACTACAACTGATATGGACCTCAGAAATATTCTTCAGAATTGCATCGTAAACGTATGTATGTACATAAAACATGTGTGATATATGAATTTTAAAATAACTGAATTCATATTTCTAATATATGTAGATAATTAGAAGTCTTTTTGGTTTCAGTAGGACAGCTGCAGATAGAAAAAAAAATAAAAGCTTCAGCAATAAAGAATAATTTTGTAGAAAAATGGAGATTTTTCCATTTCTTCTTTCTTTTATATGTGCAAGCAAAAAAAAACACACAAAAAGATCATCAATCTTCAAGATCCTGTAGGCCAGACGCTGCTATTCTACTAAGGGTTATACAGCTTGGTCTACTATATGAATAGTTTTCAATCTAGAAAGGCTAGTGGCACCTCCGAAATGAATAAAATAAAATACAGTCATTATGAAAGTGAATCCACTAATTCATTTGCCAGCACTGAATTAGGTCTTCTCAACTAATTAGTTGTGGATGACTAACCACCACACGTGAATTAATTGGAGTTTACATTAAACAAAATAGCGCGCGAACATTTATTAAACATATTTGTTATAAACTGAAGATGGACAAGATAGTAAATTATATCTTGTCCATTGTCAGCAATATTATATAACTTCCAAGATTTATAACAGGACTATAGGTACTTTATACTTCGTCTATATTTCTATACAGGGTGTCCCAGGAGAAAAGGTCAATATTATGGGAGTTGATAATTATCGGCCTTTTAAGCAAAAAAGACCAAATGAACGATTGTCCTATTCAGAATGGTTTCCGAGATAGAGCAATTTTGAAAGTACAGTTTCAAAATGAATAATAACAAAGAGGTACTATTTTCTATTTCTAATATTTATTGGTCAAGTTACACATTTCTTACAGTGTATAATAAAGTTTCAAAAAATTCCACAGACAACATCAATGCATTTCTCAACTCTTGTGAGAACATGACGTGTTGCTTGTCTGAGTTCATCATGACGTTCCTTGAGCACAAAAACATTCATTATGTGAGCGAGAATTTGTCTCGTGAACAACTCAACGTCTGTATACTCTTTATCCAAACCCATAAACACAAATCCAAGGGGATTAGGTCTGAAAATCTTGATGCAGTGCTGTGGAAGAGAAGGAAAACAACGACCAGCAGGAGCAGTGACAATTGTGTGCTAAATTTCAATTATCTCAGAAACCATTCGGAATAGGATACTTGTTCAACTTTTGCTTAAAAAGACCTAATTTGTAACATAAATACTACTGCAACGCCTCTTACTATATTAAAACATATATTTAATACGAATTTTCGGAAGATAATCTTTCTTCCTTTTTCAAGTTTTTTGATGATAACAATACATTTTCAGGTGATGTCATTCAATTACACATCTTAGACATAGTTGTTAACAAACATTTTTCGCCCTTAAATGCTACAAACATTTATTATTTCAATTAACATTGATCACAATTGTTTGAACTCTTCAATTATTACGCCTTTTTTGTTTTTGTTCACACAATTCCTTACCATTTCATTAGCTAAGTACACAAAAACGTTCTCTACCTCTAAGCCTTTACTTCTGTTAAAATTTATATTTCTTGTGATTCTTATAATCATACTTTCTAATAACTTCCTTGTTTTACCATCTTTTGTTGTAACATCAAAATTTTGACTTCATCCTTAATACAATGCCCCTTTTTATAACAATGATCTGCTACGTTTGATTTATCTCTCAATTCATTTTTAATGTAATATACATGCTCAGGGCCCTTTCCCGGGTCGTTCTTTTGCTTTCTCCAATATAAATTTTACCACAATTTTGGCATTCTAATTCATAAATTAATCCCATATTAGCAGTATGTTCATTCACATTTACCTTATGACACAAGATATTCTTTATGAAATAGAATGCCCAAATTGTGGTAAAATTTATATTGGAGAAAGCAAAAGAACGACTCGGGAAAGGGCCCTGGATATATATATATATATCCAAATATATATAAATATTGCATTAAAAATAAATTGAGAGATAAATCAGACGTAGCAGAGCATTGTTATAAAAACGGCATTGTATTAAGGATGAAGTCAAAATTTTGATGTTAGGAAAAGATGGTAAAACAAGAAAGTTATTGGAAAGTATCATTTTAAGTTAGTTAAAGTTGCGAGTCAGGCCCAGAGGACCGCGCAATGCAGCTGGAGGGTAGGCTCCAGTGTTCAGAACCTACGGGACAAAGTTGAGGACAGGGGGTCGGCCCGTCGCTCGCCCGCCTTTCACTCCCGGGAAAGAAACCCGGTACCCATTCTATAGACGGCTGGGTAGACCCTAGGGCCCGTTTGGAGGAGAAAGAAGCGTGGAAAAATTCCCGTCCTCCGCCGAGGCCGGGAATCGAACCCGTTACCGCCAACCCGCAGCCAAGCGCCCTTACCCACTCGGCTACCGGGCCCACATGATTATAAGAAACACAAGAAATATAAATTTTAACAGAAGTAAAGGCTTAGAGGTAGAGTATGTTTTTGTATACTTAGCTAATGAAATGGTAATGAATTGTGTGAACAAAAACAAAAAGGAAGAGTTCAAACAATTGTGATTAACGTTAATTGAAATAATAAATGTTTGTAGCATTTAAGGGCGAAAAATGTTTGTTAACAACTATGTCTAAGATGTGTAATTGAATGACATCACCTGAAAATGTATTATCATCAAAAAACTTGAAAAAGAAAGAAAGTAATTCTCTTCCGAAAATTCATATTAAATATATGTTTTAGTATAGTAAGAAGGGTTGCAGAAGCATTTATTTTACAAATATATTAAGAAGCAGATGGGAATTGAAGAAGAAGTAGGGTACTGTAACTTAAAATGACCTGTACTATTACAACCCAAAATATTGATCTTTCCTCCTGGAGTACCCTGTACATATTTATCTGAAACGTAAATGTAAGCAAATTAATCAATGTAATACCTGTATTTAAATTTACCAGTGATGTTTATAAAGAATTCTTCAAAATTTCAAGTGTTTTCGATTGGTATTTTGTTTCTGTTTCTTCATATTGATGTCTTTATTTTTTTTATTCCGTATCCTATCTGCGGGACCATTGTATCTTCTGTCACAATAACAAGCAATTATTGTGGACTTCCGCCGAATAACCGTTGCCCAGAAGTAACCATAAGAAGCACTTGATATTGCATTCTTGGAAAAAACAACACGGAGAGAAAAACATAAAACCCCAACATCTGTTTCGAAATAGATGAGTTATTGGTAGTTGGTCGCCATTTTGATCATACGATTCCGTCTCACTGTAACTTGATACTAAAGTAGCATTATTCTCGTAGCAAACTCAGTCAAGATTTCAGGTTAAATCTTCTCGAATGTTCGTAACATGTTTTCGCATTCAAGTGACAAAGAAACAAAAAACAAAAAAACAATTGAGATTTTGAAATGGTACAGAAAAACAGTATTTCATTTTGCTTAAGAGTAACTGAATGTTGCAATATTTTCTATAGTTCTGAAAAATACAAGGCTACATTGTAGGTATATTTTTTTACATAACACCTTTCTTTATAACTTCTTTGGCTCGTTTTTCTTAAAGAACGTTTCCATACATATTTAATCAATGTCAATAGACACCTTCAAGTTTTAATAAAATCATAAAATAACGACGCCAAATAAATATTCACATCTTAAACATCCTTCCACTTCCTATTACCGATACCTTACTCTTATCTACGCATCACACTGAACATTTTGACGCTATTGTGATTCAAAAATAAGCATCTTAAATCAAATGTTGTGGAAATCAGTCCAACAGTTTTAAACAGATAAGCAGACGAAACAAGTAGAATAGTAAGATTTCGCAGACTTCACATGTTCAGTCAGTTATTCCAATTCACTAAAACAGACAAAAACAAATATGCAAAAAAAATTCTTTTTTGCAAAAATATTTTTTAAAAAACGTTTTTATTTTTTAATTGAAACTGAATTCTAAGGCCTTGCGTATTAATTTTTTTTTATGTGGACCAGGAGCAGATGAAAGCTTTGCGTAAGCGTTTTATAGGTGAGATCTAATGTTATAACAACTCTTTAATGTTCTATGTAGGGATAAAAAAAAGATTAAATCAAAACAAAAAACGTGAAAATGCAATTTTAATTTGAAAGACGCGTGTCTGTTCGTTCTTTCTCCTGCAGTCAATAAAATCTATAAAACTAATTTTTTTAGGATAGTTTGTGACAGGGAAGTCCTTATCGATTTTCTTACAAATCCAATCAATACGTAACGTGATAAGGCAAAAAAAAACCTCAGTAAATAATTTATCGTTGAAGTGCAATAATCACATAATTCCAAAATTGTTTGTAGTACAACGATAACCTGCATAATACGCTCAAAAGGAGTGAGGAGGCAGGGAACCACCTTTCTTACGACCTAAGTTTGGTATCAGATAGTTCGGAAATCCGTATAGCCGTTGAAGAGAGAGATTTCGGGATCAATTTTCAAGGATGGCAGGGATAGAAACCAAAATAACTCTACCTCTGTTTTAAGACTACCAATGAGCTGTGTACCAAATTGGATAATAATAAGAACAGTCGTTGTAAGGTGATAAATAGACAAACAGAGGACAAAATTATTGAAATGAAAATCTCATACTTCGCATGGTTATTACTTCTCTATAATCAGCCACAAATTACAAGAAATACTTAAAATTTATTACTAACTTATCAGCTCGACTCAAAAAGTCATTATGAATTGATTGGTTTCCTTTTATCCTGTAAAGGGTTTCTTTATTCATTTATTTTTTATTTTTCCATGCTTTTTTCTTGTGGTCAAATACTTTTTGAGGCCGTAGTGCTGTCCAGAACTTTGTATCCCACATTTTGTTCTTGTTTTTTATTTTCTTGGTTTTAGTTATTGAGGGATCACTGTTTCCATCAAAAATCTTCAGGATCTTAAGTTTTAAATGTTAGAACACACATATTCGAAAGTCCGCATGCCAATTATAAATTGTGCTTTTTAAGTAATAAAATGCTTCCTAAATAATGTTGTATTTTATGTGGTTTGTTATCAATCAATATATGTATGTGTATGTGTATATCAATATATGTGTGTGTATGAAGGACGGATAATCATTTCTTACCAATGAACCTTTCATTGAGTGTTTAGCTTTCATTGCTATCTAAGTAACGACAAAGGTTTTATTTTTTTTGAAATAGAACTTCTGTGAAGAGAAAACAGAATAGAGAATGTTTAATTTTATATCTTCTGAACGGATTTTTATAAAATTTGTTTTGTAGCTTATTTACGGTCTAATTTAAAACATAGACACCCTTCATTACAGTTCAATATAGTCTCCACCCAAATCATCTCTGAAATTAGTTCCAACCCCCTGTCCTTCACATTCAATCCCCACTACGTGATAGTTATATTCCTATTAAAACATGCAGTAAATAGTAGACTAAATGTATCTGCCCTTCATTTAAAAATAACATTAAATGCATATTTATTTGCATATTTTCCATGGTGTTAAGATGGCTTACGAAAATACTATATGCTTTTTAATGTGTACGATCTCCATCAAGCTCAACATATTGTAAATCATTTCCTATCATTAAAACCGTCTGAAACTTTTTCTTTTAGTTATTAAAATAAAACGAGTTGAAAATTATGGTTAATCATTTCATAATCATTTCGTAATCTTTTCATAATCGTTTCATAATCGTTTCATAATCGCTGTCGACCATGTTTGGTGACACAATGGCAGCAATTTAAATAGTTACTCTTCTTTAACATATTTGTTTTTTTTTGTTTGTTTTTTTCCTGTGTAAGTTTTGTACCAGTGATCGGATTTTCTCGAAATGTAGTAAATGGATTTTTTTTTAATTATTAAATTTTTATCTGAGGCATTTTCTTGAAAATTTACTGAAGGATGAAATTTGATTGCTTTAAGCAAAGGACTATCTGAACTGAGTTCAACTGGAATTGCAAGCCAATTTCCAAATATTCATAATATTAATGACTAGTCTTTTTACGTTTCATGGTATCTCAAATCAGTATTTATAACATCATGAAAGAAAGGCGTATCTAATCGATAAACGTTTGAGTTGAGAAATTGTTTGGCTTAAATTTAAACTATACCGCAAAAGGCCTTACAGGCCCTAGGGTGAGTAAAAAGGTTTAGGCTCCAACCATTCTCAATCAAAAGGACTAGTTGGCTGGATGATCAGCCCGACGCTCGTCCTAGTTAAACCCCGAGTAAGAAACCCGGTACCCATAGGGCTGGTTGAACCCAAGGGTCTGTCTGGAGGAGGATTCACATATAAATATTATAAATATTATTTTCTATCCACCGCAAGAAAAGACATTAAACAAGAACCAATATCTAAAGTTTAGAAATCGTCTTTACAAATTTCATTTTACTAAATTAATGCTACCAATCCTCTGTTTAAATTTAATTAATTGGAATCCTTTTCTTAATCAAATTCCTTTCAAGAGAAATCATTAAACAACCTGTTTTTGCTATCGATTAAATAACATCTTTCAATATGACATCAATACAACTTTATCACCAATATTTCGTTTTTTTCAACAAAGAACTTTTTCAAGGCTCCATAAAACCATAAAACATACAAACATAAAGAAAATCATATGTAAAGAAAAGAAAAACCTTCTTTTCTCATACAAAAATAATCAACAATAAATCAATTTAAAATGAACGTGATACTACACAAAACAATTTAAAATGAACGTAATACTTATCAAAAAACAAACAATAAATGAATTCACTGTTAAACAAACAATTAATAAAGCCATTTAACCGAATGGTTGTTATGTAATCGATAGAAATATATTAAGAAGATTTTGGATAACCATTTTTGCTATTCATACGTTGCAACGTTTTGATTCTCCAAAGTAAAAAAGTAGGATCAAAGCTTAGTTTAGGAATTTCTCGTTTTTAATATTTGATTTCTAAGCAACTCTAATCTAATTTAAGATTCAACATTTAAAAATAAAAGTATTCTACTATAAATTTTGAAATGTTATTGAACTAAAATTAAGTTCAATAATTTCTAAAGTAATATCGATAATACGACAAAATTGATGAGTTCTGAAACTTTGTTACTAAGAATTTTTTCAGTAACCTTCTACAGCATCTCATTTCAAAGTCTTGCTTCGTCGTTTTCCAATAGTGTCCATTTCTTCGCAGCTATAGAGGAGTATAGAGAGAATCTATAAGTCGAAGCCTTAATTTTAATTTTTTCATTCGTATAAAATCCTTTCAATTTTTTAAGTGGCGTTGTTGTTTTTGCAATTTTTGTTCTCATCTTCACCAGATCTTCCATTACCAACATAAACAAATTGTAACCATTATCTTTAGCCCGCAGCCAGAGGAAGCGATCGAAGTTTTAGGCTTTTGTGTATTAATCATCAGTCCTTATTTCTTAAAAGTTCAATATAATCATTGTCAGTAATGGTTTGAAGGCTGGATTTGCTATCTGCCATAACATCAATGTATCTGCAAATATAAAGTTGTTAATTTTTTCCTTTCATTGTAATACCAAAATCACAATCCTCCAACGTTGTATTAACCATAAATTCAAAAATGCAAATAATTAAAAATGAAGAGAAAGCTTTTTTAATAAGTTTAAGTGAAGCATTTGCCTCGCTTAAATTTCTAAGCTTATATTTGATATAAAATTTTTAATGTTTGCCTTAAATGTA